>JAYEVI010000457.1:0-100000 GCA_036346575.1 Dendrocalamus sinicus | reverse complement strand
AAATGTACCTCTTGCGCGCTCTTCCTTAATGGAGGTGCCATGTGAAACTGTGAGGAGTCGGGTCACTCAACAGATCGCTAAACACCGCACTTCACGCCTTGTGTTCCTTGCTTAGCGAAGAAGCCATTTCAAATACGCACGAGTCGGCGAACTCATCAGACCCGAACACCGCAAATGCACATCCTGTGTGCCCTTCCATAACAGACTTGCCATATGGAGTCCGCATAAGTCGGGTAACTCGTTAGAGTGCCGATCACCGCCTGCACTTCAAGTGTACTCACGCCAGGAAGAAGCCACATGGAATCCGACGAGTCGGGAACTCAACGGTGCGCCAAACATCACAAATGCACCTCTTGTATGCACTTCCTTAATAGGAAGCCGTGGA
This sequence comes from Dendrocalamus sinicus, assembly GCA_036346575.1. Lineage (NCBI taxonomy): Eukaryota > Viridiplantae > Streptophyta > Magnoliopsida > Poales > Poaceae > Dendrocalamus > Dendrocalamus sinicus. Next base: position 99,615 of record JAYEVI010000457.1, on the reverse strand, counting down.
ATTCGTGACGAGTCGGGAAACTCAACGGAGTGCCAACTCCGCAAATGCACCAGTAGTGCGCACTTCCTTAATGGGGATGACATGGAATCCGACGAGGTGGAAAACTCAGCGGAGTGTCGAACACCGCAAATGCACCTCTTGTGCGCACTTTCTTAATTGAGAAGCCTTGTGGAATCCGTAAAAGTCGGGTTACTGAACGAAGTACCAAACACCACACGCACATCTTATCCACCCTTGCTTAGCGAAGAAGCAATTGGGATCCGCATTTAGTCGGGAAACTGAACGCTATGCCAAGACCGCAAATGCCCTCTTATGTGCACTATCTTAATGGGGAAGCCATGTGGAGTCCGTGACGAGTCGGGTTACTCAATAGAGTTCAAGCACCGCTGGACATCTTGTGTACCCTTGCTTAGCAAAGCAGCTATTTGGAATACGACGAAGTCGGGAACTGAACGCTGTGCCAAACACCGCAAATGCACCTCTTGTGTGCACTTCCTTCATGGAGAAGCCATGTGGAATCCGTACGAGTTGGTTACTCAACAGAGTTCCAAACACCGCGCTGCACATCTTGCGCACTTTGCTTAGCGAAGAAGCCATTTTGAATACGCACGAGTCGGTAAACCCAACGGTGTGCGAAACACCACAAATGCACCTCTTGTGTACCTTCCTTAATGGAGAAGCCACGCGAATCCGTAGAGTTGGGTAACTCAGCCGAGTGACTAACACCGAACTGCGCTTCTTGTGACCCTTGCTTAGTGAAGGAGCCAATTCGAACCGCACGGTCGGAAACTCAACGGAGTGCCTACACTACAAACGCACTGCAGCGCAGCCTCTTAATAGAGGAGCCATATGGAATTCGTGACGAGCCGAAACTCAACGGAATGCTGAGCGCCGCAAATGCACCTCGTGTGTGTACTTTCTTAGCGCAGAGGCCATGTGGAATCCGCTCGAGTCGGTAACTCAACAGCGTGCGAAACATCGCACCGCACGTGTTGTGTACGCTGCTTAGCGGTCAAGACATTTGGAATCCGTCCGAGTCGGGAAACCCAGAGAATGCCAAACACCGCAAATGCACCTCCCGCGCACTTCCACAGCAGGAGAAGCCATGTGGAATCTGTACGAGTCGGGTGACTCAAAATAGTGCCAAACGCGGCACTACACTTATTGTGTACCCTTGCTTGGAGAAGAAGCCGCCTGAACTGTGACGTGTCAGAAACTCAAAGGTGTGCCAAACACCGCAAATGCACCTCTTGTGCGCCGATCTAAATAGAGGAGCCGCACAGATCCGTGACGAGCCAGTAACTCGTAAGAGTGTCGAACACCGTGGTGCACTTCCTGTGTACTTTGCGTAGGGAAGAAGCCATTTCAATCCGTCCGAAGTCGTGAAACTCACGGAGTGCCAAACACCGCAAATGACCTTTTCGCGCACTTCCTTAATGGAGAAGCCGATGGAACCGTGACGTGTCGGGAATCTCAACGGTGTGCCAAACACCGCAAATGCACCTCTTGTGTGCACTTTATTAATGGAGAAGCCACACGGAGTCCAGATGAGTGGGGTCACTCTACAGAGTGCCAAACACCACGCTGCACCTCTTGTGTACCCATGCTTACCGAAGAAGCCAATTGGAATCATACGAGTCGGAAACTCAACAGAGCGCCAAACACCGCAAATGCACGCCTTGTATGCACTTCCTATGTGGATAAGCCTTGTGGATTCCGTGACGAGTGGGGTTACAAATGGAATGCCAAACGCCGCACTGCACTTCTTGTGCGCCCTGCTTAGTGAAGAAGCCATTTGGAATACGATGGGTCAGAAACCCAACGGTGTGACAAACACCGCAAATGCACCTCTTGTGTGCACTTTATTGATGGGAATGCCATCAGGAATCTGTACGACTCGGTTACTCAACAGATTTTCAAACACCGCACCGACATCTTGTGCACCCTTGCTTAGCGAAGAAGCCGCTTGCAGTCCGTGACGAGTCGGAAACCCAACAGGTGCCAAACACCGCAAATGTACCTCTTGCGCGCTCTTCCTTAATGGAGGTGCCATGTGAAACTGTGAGGAGTCGGGTCACTCAACAGATCGCTAAACACCGCACTTCACGCCTTGTGTTCCTTGCTTAGCGAAGAAGCCATTTCAAATACGCACGAGTCGGCGAACTCATCAGACCCGAACACCGCAAATGCACATCCTGTGTGCCCTTCCATAACAGACTTGCCATATGGAGTCCGCATAAGTCGGGTAACTCGTTAGAGTGCCGATCACCGCTCTGCACTTCAAGTGTACTCACGCCAGGGAAGAAGCCACATGGAATCCGACGAGTCGGGAACTCAACGGTGCGCCAAACATCACAAATGCACCTCTTGTATGCACTTCCTTAATAGGAAGCCGTGGAATTCGTGACGAGTCGGGAAACTCAACGGAGTGCCAACTCCGCAAATGCACCAGTAGTGCGCACTTCCTTAATGGGGATGACATGGAATCCGTACGAGGTGGAAAACTCAGCGGAGTGTCGAACACCGCAAATGCACCTCTTGTGCGCACTTTCTTAATTGAGAAGCCTTGTGGAATCCGTAAAAGTCGGGTTACTGAACGGTACCAAACACCACACGCACATCTTATCCACCCTTGCTTAGCGAAGAAGCAATTGGGATCCGTACGAGTCGGGAAACTGAACGCTATGCCGAAGACCGCAAATGCCCCTCTTATGTGCACTATCTTAATGGGGAAGCCATGTGGAGTCCGTACGAGTCGGGTTACTCAATAGAGTTCAAGCACCGCTGGACATCTTGTGTACCCTTGCTTAGCAAAGCAGCTATTTGGAATACGACGAAGTCGGGAACTGAACGCTGTGCCAAACACCGCAAATGCACCTCTTGTGTGCACTTCCTTCATGGAGAAGCCATGTGGAATCCGTACGAGTTGGTTACTCAACAGAGTTCCAAACACCGCGCTGCACATCTTGCGTACTCTTGCTTAGCGAAGAAGCCATTTTGAATACGTACGAGTCGGTAAACCCAACGGTGTGCGAAACACCACAAATGCACCTCTTGTGTACCTTCCTTAATGGAGAAGCCACGCGAATCCGTAGAGTTGGGTAACTCAGCCGAGTGACTAACACCGAACTGCGCTTCTTGTGACCCTTGCTTAGTGAAGGAGCCAATTCGAACTGCACGGTCGGAAACTCAACGGAGTGCCTACACTACAAACGCACTGTTGCGCGCAGCTCCTTAATAGAGGAGCCATATGGAATTCGCACGAGCCGAAACTCAACGGAATGCTGAGCGCCGCAAATGCACCTCGTGTGTACTTTCTTAGCGCAGAGGCCATGTGGAATCCGCTCGAGTCGGTAACTCAACAGCGTGCGAAACATCGCACCGCACGTGTTGTGTACGCTGCTTAGCGGTCAAGACATTTGGAATCCGTCCGAGTCGGGAAACCCAGAGAATGCCAAACACCGCAAATGCACCTCCCGCGCACTTCCACAGCAGGAGAAGCCATGTGGAATCTGTACGAGTCGGGTGACTCAAAATAGTGCCAAACGCGGCACTACACTTATTGTGTACCCTTGCTTGGAGAAGAAGCCGCCTGAACTGTGACGTGTCGTGAAACTCAAAGGTGTGCCAAACACCGCAAATGCACCTCTTGTGCGCCAGCATCTAAATAGAGGAGCCGCACAGATCCGTGACGAGCCAGTAACTCGTAAGAGTGTCGAACACCGTGGTGCACTTCCTGTGTACTCTTGCGTAGGGAAGAAGCCATTTCAATCCGTCCGAAGTCGTGAAACTCACGGAGTGCCAAACACCGCAAATGACCTTTTCGCGCACTTCCTTAATGGAGAAGCCGATGGAATCCGTGACGTGTCGGGAATCTCAACGGTGTGCCAAACACCGCAAATGCACCTCTTGTGTGCACTTTATTAATGGAGAAGCCACACGGAGTCCAGATGAGTGGGGTCACTCTACAGAGTGCCAAACACCACGCTGCACCTCTTGTGTACCCATGCTTACCGAAGAAGCCAATTGGAATCATACGAGTCGGAAACTCAACAGAGCGCCAAACACCGCAAATGCACGCCTTGTATGCACTTCCTATGTGGATAAGCCTTGTGGATTCCGTGACGAGTGGGGTTACAAATGGAATGCCAAACGCCGCACTGCACTTCTTGTGCGCCCTGCTTAGTGAAGAAGCCATTTGGAATACGATGGGTCAGAAACCCAACGGTGTGACAAACACCGCAAATGCACCTCTTGTGTGCACTTTATTGATGGGAATGCCATCAGAATCTGTACGACTCGGTTACTCAACAGATTTTCAAACACCGCACTCGACATCTTGTGCACCCTTGCTTAGCGAAGAAGCCGCTTGCAGTCCGTGACGAGTCGGGAAACCCAACAGGTGCCAAACACCGCAAATGTACCTCTTGCGCGCTCTTCCTTAATGGAGGTGCCATGTGAAACTGTGAGGAGTCGGGTCACTCAACAGATCGCTAAACACCGCACTTCACGCCTTGTGTTCCTTGCTTAGCGAAGAAGCCATTTCAAATACGCACGAGTCGGCGAACTCATCAGACCCGAACACCGCAAATGCACATCCTGTGTGCCCTTCCATAACAGACTTGCCATATGGAGTCCGTACAAGTCGGGTAACTCGTTAGAGTGCCGATCACCGCCTGCACTTCAAGTGTACTCACGCCAGGAAGAAGCCACATGGAATCCGACGAGTCGGGAACTCAACGGTGCGCCAAACATCACAAATGCACCTCTTGTATGCACTTCCTTAATAGGAAGCCGTGGAATTCGTGACGAGTCGGGAAACTCAACGGAGTGCCAACTCCGCAAATGCACCAGTAGTGCGCACTTCCTTAATGGGGATGACATGGAATCCGTGACGAGGTGGAAAACTCAGCGAGTGTCGAACACCGCAAATGCACCTCTTGTGCGCACTTTCTTAATTGAGAAGCCTTGTGGAATCCGTAAAAGTCGGGTTACTGAACGAAGTACCAAACACCACACGCACATCTTATCCACCCTTGCTTAGCGAAGAAGCAATTGGGATCCGTACGAGTCGGGAAACTGAACGCTATGCCGAAGACCGCAAATGCCCCTCTTATGTGCACTATCTTAATGGGGAAGCCATGTGGAGTCCGTACGAGTCGGGTTACTCAATAGAGTTCAAGCACCGCTGGACATCTTGTGTACCCTTGCTTAGCAAAGCAGCTATTTGGAATACGTACGAGTCGGGAACTGAACGCTGTGCCAAACACCGCAAATGCACCTCTTGTGTGCACTTCCTTCATGGAGAAGCCATGTGGAATCCGTACGAGTTGGTTACTCAACAGAGTTCCAAACACCGCGCTGCACATCTTGCGTACCCTTGCTTAGCGAAGAAGCCATTTTGAATACGTACGAGTCGGTAAACCCAACGGTGTGCGAAACACCACAAATGCACCTCTTGTGTACCTTCCTTAATGGAGAAGCCACGCGAATCCGTAGAGTTGGGTAACTCAGCCGAGTGACTAACACCGAACTGCGCTTCTTGTGACCCTTGCTTAGTGAAGGAGCCAATTCGAACTGCACGGTCGGGAAACTCAACGGAGTGCCTACACTACAAACGCACCTGTTGTGCGCAGCTCCTTAATAGAGGAGCCATATGGAATTCGTACGAGCCGGGAAACTCAACGGAATGCTGAGCGCCGCAAATGCACCTCGTGTGTGTACTTTCTTAGCGCAGAGGCCATGTGGAATCCGCTCGAGTCGGTAACTCAACAGGTGCGAAACATCGCACCGCACGTGTTGTGTACGCTGCTTAGCGGTCAAGACATTTGGAATCCGTCCGAGTCGGGAAACCCAGAGAATGCCAAACACCGCAAATGCACCTCCCGCGCACTTCCACAGCAGGAGAAGCCATGTGGAATCTGTACGAGTCGGGTGACTCAAAATAGTGCCAAACGCGGCACTACACTTATTGTGTACCCTTGCTTGGAGAAGAAGCCGCCTGAACTGTGACGTGTCGTGAAACTCAAAGGTGTGCCAAACACCGCAAATGCACCTCTTGTGCGCCGCATCTAAATAGAGGAGCCGCACAGATCCGTGACGAGCCAGGTAACTCGTAAGAGTGTCGAACACCGTGGTGCACTTCCTGTGTACTTTGCGTAGGGAAGAAGCCATTTCAATCCGTCCGAAGTCGTGAAACTCACGGAGTGCCAAACACCGCAAATGACCTTTTCGCGCACTTCCTTAATGGAGAAGCCGATGGAACTGTGACGTGTCGGGAATCTCAACGGTGTGCCAAACACCGCAAATGCACCTCTTGTGTGCACTTTATTAATGGAGAAGCCACACGGAGTCCAGATGAGTGGGGTCACTCTACAGAGTGCCAAACACCACGCTGCACCTCTTGTGTACCCATGCTTACCAAGAAGCCAATTGGAATCATACGAGTCGGAAACTCAACAGAGCGCCAAACACCGCAAATGCACGCCTTGTATGCACTTCCTATGTGGATAAGCCTTGTGGATTCCGTGACGAGTGGGGTTACAAATGGAATGCCAAACGCCGCACTGCACTTCTTGTGCGCCCTGCTTAGTGAAGAAGCCATTTGGAATACGATGGGTTCAGAAACCCAACGGTGTGACAAACACCGCAAATGCACCTCTTGTGTGCACTTTATTGATGGGAATGCCATCAGAATCTGTACGACTCGGTTACTCAACAGATTTTCAAACACCGCACCGACATCTTGTGCACCCTTGCTTAGCGAAGAAGCCGCTTGCAGTCCGTGACGAGTCGGAAACCCAACAGGTGCCAAACACCGCAAATGTACCTCTTGCGCGCCTCTTCCTTAATGGAGGTGCCATGTGAAACTGTGAGGAGTCGGGTCACTCAACAGATCGCTAAACACCGCACTTCACGCCTTGTGTTCCTTGCTTAGCGAAGAAGCCATTTCAAATACGCACGAGTCGGCGAACTCATCAGACCCGAACACCGCAAATGCACATCCTGTGTGCCCTTCCATAACAGACTTGCCATATGGAGTCCGCATAAGTCGGGTAACTCGTTAGAGTGCCGATCACCGCTCTGCACTTCAAGTGTACTCACGCCAGTGGAAGAAGCCACATGGAATCCGACGAGTCGGGAACTCAACGGTGCGCCAAACATCACAAATGCACCTCTTGTATGCACTTCCTTAATAGGAAGCCGTGGAATTCGTGACGAGTCGGGAAACTCAACGGAGTGCCAACTCCGCAAATGCACCAGTAGTGCGCACTTCCTTAATGGGGATGACATGGAATCCGTGACGAGGTGGAAAACTCAGCGAGTGTCGAACACCGCAAATGCACCTCTTGTGCGCACTTTCTTAATTGAGAAGCCTTGTGGAATCCGTAAAAGTCGGGTTACTGAACGAAGTACCAAACACCACACGCACATCTTATCCACCCTTGCTTAGCGAAGAAGCAATTGGGATCCGTGACGAGTCGGGAAACTGAACGCTATGCCAAGACCGCAAATGCCCTCTTATGTGCACTATCTTAATGGGGAAGCCATGTGGAGTCCGTGACGAGTCGGGTTACTCAATAGAGTTCAAGCACCGCTGGACATCTTGTGTACCCTTGCTTAGCAAAGCAGCTATTTGGAATACGACGAAGTCGGGAACTGAACGCTGTGCCAAACACCGCAAATGCACCTCTTGTGTGCACTTCCTTCATGGAGAAGCCATGTGGAATCCGTGACGAGTTGGTTACTCAACAGAGTTCCAAACACCGCGCTGCACATCTTGCGCACTTTGCTTAGCGAAGAAGCCATTTTGAATACGCACGAGTCGGTAAACCCAACGGTGTGCGAAACACCACAAATGCACCTCTTGTGTACCTTCCTTAATGGAGAAGCCACGCGAATCCGTAGAGTTGGGTAACTCAGCCGAGTGACTAACACCGAACTGCGCTTCTTGTGACCCTTGCTTAGTGAAGGAGCCAATTCGAACTGCACGGTCGGAAACTCAACGGAGTGCCTACACTACAAACGCACTGTTGCAGCGCAGCCTTAATAGAGGAGCCATATGGAATTCGTGACGAGCCGAAACTCAACGGAATGCTGAGCGCCGCAAATGCACCTCGTGTGTGTACTTTCTTAGCGCAGAGGCCATGTGGAATCCGCTCGAGTCGGTAACTCAACAGCGTGCGAAACATCGCACCGCACGTGTTGTGTACGCTGCTTAGCGGTCAAGACATTTGGAATCCGTCCGAGTCGGGAAACCCAGAGAATGCCAAACACCGCAAATGCACCTCCCGCGCACTTCCACAGCAGGAGAAGCCATGTGGAATCTGTACGAGTCGGGTGACTCAAAACAGTGCCAAACGCGGCACTACACTTATTGTGTACCCTTGCTTGGAGAAGAAGCCGCCTGAACCGTGACGTGTCAGAAACTCAAAGGTGTGCCAAACACCGCAAATGCACCTCTTGTGCGCCGCATCTAAATAGAGGAGCCGCACAGATCCGTGACGAGCCAGGTAACTCGTAAGAGTGTCGAACACCGTGGTGCACTTCCTGTGTACTCTTGCGTAGGGAAGAAGCCATTTCAATCCGTCCGAAGTCGTGAAACTCACGGAGTGCCAAACACCGCAAATGACCTTTTCGCGCACTTCCTTAATGGAGAAGCCGATGGAACCGTGACGTGTCGGGAATCTCAACGGTGTGCCAAACACCGCAAATGCACCTCTTGTGTGCACTTTATTAATGGAGAAGCCACACGGAGTCCAGATGAGTGGGGTCACTCTACAGAGTGCCAAACACCACGCTGCACCTCTTGTGTACCCATGCTTACCGAAGAAGCCAATTGGAATCATACGAGTCGGAAACTCAACAGAGCGCCAAACACCGCAAATGCACGCCTTGTATGCACTTCCTATGTGGATAAGCCTTGTGGATTCCGTGACGAGTGGGGTTACAAATGGAATGCCAAACGCCGCACTGCACTTCTTGTGCGCCCTGCTTAGTGAAGAAGCCATTTGGAATACGATGGGTCTCAGAAACCCAACGGTGTGACAAACACCGCAAATGCACCTCTTGTGTGCACTTTATTGATGGGAATGCCATCAGGAATCTGTACGACTCGGTTACTCAACAGATTTTCAAACACCGCACCGACATCTTGTGCACCCTTGCTTAGCGAAGAAGCCGCTTGCAGTCCGTGACGAGTCGGAAACCCAACAGGTGCCAAACACCGCAAATGTACTCTTGCGCGCTCTTCCTTAATGGAGGTGCCATGTGAAACTGTGAGGAGTCGGGTCACTCAACAGATCGCTAAACACCGCACTTCACGCCTTGTGTTCCTTGCTTAGCGAAGAAGCCATTTCAAATACGCACGAGTCGGCGAACTCATCAGACCCGAACACCGCAAATGCACATCCTGTGTGCCCTTCCATAACAGACTTGCCATATGGAGTCCGTATAAGTCGGGTAACTCGTTAGAGTGCCGATCACCGCCTGCACTTCAAGTGTACTCACGCCAGGGAAGAAGCCACATGGAATCCGACGAGTCGGGAACTCAACGGTGCGCCAAACATCACAAATGCACCTCTTGTATGCACTTCCTTAATAGGAAGCCGTGGAATTCGTGACGAGTCGGGAAACTCAACGGAGTGCCAACTCCGCAAATGCACCAGTAGTGCGCACTTCCTTAATGGGGATGACATGGAATCCGTACGAGGTGGAAAACTCAGCGGAGTGTCGAACACCGCAAATGCACCTCTTGTGCGCACTTTCTTAATTGAGAAGCCTTGTGGAATCCGTAAAAGTCGGGTTACTGAACGGTACCAAACACCACACGCACATCTTATCCACCCTTGCTTAGCGAAGAAGCAATTGGGATCCGTACGAGTCGGGAAACTGAACGCTATGCCGAAGACCGCAAATGCCCCTCTTATGTGCACTATCTTAATGGGGAAGCCATGTGGAGTCCGTACGAGTCGGGTTACTCAATAGAGTTCGAAGCACCGCGTTGGACATCTTGTGTACCCTTGCTTAGCAAAGCAGCTATTTGGAATACGTACGAGTCGGGAACTGAACGCTGTGCCAAACACCGCAAATGCACCTCTTGTGTGCACTTCCTTCATGGAGAAGCCATGTGGAATCCGTACGAGTTGGTTACTCAACAGAGTTCCAAACACCGCGCTGCACATCTTGCGTACCCTTGCTTAGCGAAGAAGCCATTTTGAATACGTACGAGTCGGTAAACCCAACGGTGTGCGAAACACCACAAATGCACCTCTTGTGTACCTTCCTTAATGGAGAAGCCACGCGAATCCGTAGAGTTGGGTAACTCAGCCGAGTGACTAACACCGAACTGCGCTTCTTGTGACCCTTGCTTAGTGAAGGAGCCAATTCGAACTGCACGGTCGGGAAACTCAACGGAGTGCCTACACTACAAACGCACCTGTTGTGCGCAGCTCCTTAATAGAGGAGCCATATGGAATTCGTGACGAGCCGAAACTCAACGGAATGCTGAGCGCCGCAAATGCACCTCGTGTGTGTACTTTCTTAGCGCAGAGGCCATGTGGAATCCGCTCGAGTCGGTAACTCAACAGGTGCGAAACATCGCACCGCACGTGTTGTGTACGCTGCTTAGCGGTCAAGACATTTGGAATCCGTCCGAGTCGGGAAACCCAGAGAATGCCAAACACCGCAAATGCACCTCCCGCGCACTTCCACAGAGGAGAAGCCATGTGGAATCTGTACGAGTCGGGTGACTCAAAATAGTGCCAAACGCGGCACTACACTTATTGTGTACCCTTGCTTGGAGAAGAAGCCGCCTGAACTGTGACGTGTCAGAAACTCAAAGGTGTGCCAAACACCGCAAATGCACCTCTTGTGCGCCGCATCTAAATAGAGGAGCCGCACAGATCCGTGACGAGCCAGTAACTCGTAAGAGTGTCGAACACCGTGGTGCACTTCCTGTGTACTCTTGCGTAGGGAAGAAGCCATTTCAATCCGTCCGAAGTCGTGAAACTCACGGAGTGCCAAACACCGCAAATGACCTTTTCGCGCACTTCCTTAATGGAGAAGCCGATGGAACCGTGACGTGTCGGGAATCTCAACGGTGTGCCAAACACCGCAAATGCACCTCTTGTGTGCACTTTATTAATGGAGAAGCCACACGGAGTCCAGATGAGTGGGGTCACTCTACAGAGTGCCAAACACCACGCTGCACCTCTTGTGTACCCATGCTTACCAAGAAGCCAATTGGAATCATACGAGTCGGAAACTCAACAGAGCGCCAAACACCGCAAATGCACGCCTTGTATGCACTTCCTATGTGGATAAGCCTTGTGGATTCCGCACGAGTGGGGTTACAAATGGAATGCCAAACGCCGCACTGCACTTCTTGTGCGCCCTGCTTAGTGAAGAAGCCATTTGGAATACGATGGGTCTCAGAAACCCAACGGTGTGACAAACACCGCAAATGCACCTCTTGTGTGCACTTTATTGATGGGAATGCCATCAGGAATCTGTACGACTCGGTTACTCAACAGATTTTCAAACACCGCACCGACATCTTGTGCACCCTTGCTTAGCGAAGAAGCCGCTTGCAGTCCGTGACGAGTCGGAAACCCAACAGGTGCCAAACACCGCAAATGTACCTCTTGCGCGCTCTTCCTTAATGGAGGTGCCATGTGAAACTGTGAGGAGTCGGGTCACTCAACAGATCGCTAAACACCGCACTTCACGCCTTGTGTTCCTTGCTTAGCGAAGAAGCCATTTCAAATACGCACGAGTCGGCGAACTCATCAGACCCGAACACCGCAAATGCACATCCTGTGTGCCCTTCCATAACAGACTTGCCATATGGAGTCCGTACAAGTCGGGTAACTCGTTAGAGTGCCGATCACCGCTCTGCACTTCAAGTGTACTCACGCCAGGAAGAAGCCACATGGAATCCGACGAGTCGGGAACTCAACGGTGCGCCAAACATCACAAATGCACCTCTTGTATGCACTTCCTTAATAGGAAGCCGTGGAATTCGTGACGAGTCGGGAAACTCAACGGAGTGCCAAACTCCGCAAATGCACCAGTAGTGCGCACTTCCTTAATGGGGATGACATGGAATCCGTACGAGGTGGAAAACTCAGCGGAGTGTCGAACACCGCAAATGCACCTCTTGTGCGCACTTTCTTAATTGAGAAGCCTTGTGGAATCCGTAAAGTCGGGTTACTGAACGAAGTACCAAACACCACACGCACATCTTATCCACCCTTGCTTAGCGAAGAAGCAATTGGGATCCGTACGAGTCGGGAAACTGAACGCTATGCCGAAGACCGCAAATGCCCCTCTTATGTGCACTATCTTAATGGGGAAGCCATGTGGAGTCCGTGACGAGTCGGGTTACTCAATAGAGTTCAAGCACCGCTTGGACATCTTGTGTACCCTTGCTTAGCAAAGCAGCTATTTGGAATACGACGAAGTCGGGAACTGAACGCTGTGCCAAACACCGCAAATGCACCTCTTGTGTGCACTTCCTTCATGGAGAAGCCATGTGGAATCCGTACGAGTTGGTTACTCAACAGAGTTCCAAACACCGCGCTGCACATCTTGCGTACTCTTGCTTAGCGAAGAAGCCATTTTGAATACGTACGAGTCGGTAAACCCAACGGTGTGCGAAACACCACAAATGCACCTCTTGTGTACCTTCCTTAATGGAGAAGCCACGCGAATCCGTAGAGTTGGGTAACTCAGCCGAGTGACTAACACCGAACTGCGCTTCTTGTGACCCTTGCTTAGTGAAGGAGCCAATTCGAACTGCACGGTCGGGAAACTCAACGGAGTGCCTACACTACAAACGCACTGTTGCGCAGCTCCTTAATAGAGGAGCCATATGGAATTCGTGACGAGCCGAAACTCAACGGAATGCTGAGCGCCGCAAATGCACCTCGTGTGTGTACTTTCTTAGCGCAGAGGCCATGTGGAATCCGCTCGAGTCGGTAACTCAACAGCGTGCGAAACATCGCACCGCACGTGTTGTGTACGCTGCTTAGCGGTCAAGACATTTGGAATCCGTCCGAGTCGGGAAACCCAGAGAATGCCAAACACCGCAAATGCACCTCCCGCGCACTTCCACAGCAGGAGAAGCCATGTGGAATCTGTACGAGTCGGGTGACTCAAAATAGTGCCAAACGCGGCACTACACTTATTGTGTACCCTTGCTTGGAGAAGAAGCCGCCTGAACTGTGACGTGTCAGAAACTCAAAGGTGTGCCAAACACCGCAAATGCACCTCTTGTGCGCCGCATCTAAATAGAGGAGCCGCACAGATCCGTGACGAGCCAGTAACTCGTAAGAGTGTCGAACACCGTGGTGCACTTCCTGTGTACTTCTGCGTAGGGAAGAAGCCATTTCAATCCGTCCGAAGTCGTGAAACTCACGGAGTGCCAAACACCGCAAATGACCTTTTCGCGCACTTCCTTAATGGAGAAGCCGATGGAATCCGACGTGTCGGGAATCTCAACGGTGTGCCAAACACCGCAAATGCACCTCTTGTGTGCACTTTATTAATGGAGAAGCCACACGGAGTCCAGATGAGTGGGGTCACTCTACAGAGTGCCAAACACCACGCTGCACCTCTTGTGTACCCATGCTTACCGAAGAAGCCAATTGGAATCATACGAGTCGGAAACTCAACAGAGCGCCAAACACCGCAAATGCACGCCTTGTATGCACTTCCTATGTGGATAAGCCTTGTGGATTCCGTGACGAGTGGGGTTACAAATGGAATGCCAAACGCCGCACTGCACTTCTTGTGCGCCCTGCTTAGTGAAGAAGCCATTTGGAATACGATGGGTTCAGAAACCCAACGGTGTGACAAACACCGCAAATGCACCTCTTGTGTGCACTTTATTGATGGGAATGCCATCAGGAATCTGTACGACTCGGTTACTCAACAGATTTTCAAACACCGCACCGACATCTTGTGCACCCTTGCTTAGCGAAGAAGCCGCTTGCAGTCCGTGACGAGTCGGAAACCCAACAGGTGCCAAACACCGCAAATGTACCTCTTGCGCGCTCTTCCTTAATGGAGGTGCCATGTGAAACTGTGAGGAGTCGGGTCACTCAACAGATCGCTAAACACCGCACTTCACGCCTTGTGTTCCTTGCTTAGCGAAGAAGCCATTTCAAATACGCACGAGTCGGCGAACTCATCAGACCCGAACACCGCAAATGCACATCCTGTGTGCCCTTCCATAACAGACTTGCCATATGGAGTCCGTACAAGTCGGGTAACTCGTTAGAGTGCCGATCACCGCCTGCACTTCAAGTGTACTCACGCCAGTGGAAGAAGCCACATGGAATCCGACGAGTCGGGAACTCAACGGTGCGCCAAACATCACAAATGCACCTCTTGTATGCACTTCCTTAATAGGAAGCCGTGGAATTCGTGACGAGTCGGGAAACTCAACGGAGTGCCAACTCCGCAAATGCACCAGTAGTGCGCACTTCCTTAATGGGGATGACATGGAATCCGACGAGGTGGAAAACTCAGCGAGTGTCGAACACCGCAAATGCACCTCTTGTGCGCACTTTCTTAATTGAGAAGCCTTGTGGAATCCGTAAAAGTCGGGTTACTGAACGGTACCAAACACCACACGCACATCTTATCCACCCTTGCTTAGCGAAGAAGCAATTGGGATCCGTGACGAGTCGGAAACTGAACGCTATGCCAAGACCGCAAATGCCCTCTTATGTGCACTATCTTAATGGGGAAGCCATGTGGAGTCCGTGACGAGTCGGGTTACTCAATAGAGTTCAAGCACCGCTTGGACATCTTGTGTACCCTTGCTTAGCAAAGCAGCTATTTGGAATACGACGAGTCGGGAACTGAACGCTGTGCCAAACACCGCAAATGCACCTCTTGTGTGCACTTCCTTCATGGAGAAGCCATGTGGAACTGCACGAGTTGGTTACTCAACAGAGTTCCAAACACCGCGCTGCACATCTTGCGCACTTTGCTTAGCGAAGAAGCCATTTTGAATACGCACGAGTCGGTAAACCCAACGGTGTGCGAAACACCACAAATGCACCTCTTGTGTACCTTCCTTAATGGAGAAGCCACGCGAATCCGTAGAGTTGGGTAACTCAGCCGAGTGACTAACACCGAACTGCGCTTCTTGTGACCCTTGCTTAGTGAAGGAGCCAATTCGAACCGCACGGTCGGGAAACTCAACGGAGTGCCTACACTACAAACGCACTGTTGCAGCGCAGCCCTTAATAGAGGAGCCATATGGAATTCGTGACGAGCCGAAACTCAACGGAATGCTGAGCGCCGCAAATGCACCTCGTGTGTGTACTTTCTTAGCGCAGAGGCCATGTGGAATCCGCTCGAGTCGGTAACTCAACAGCGTGCGAAACATCGCACCGCACGTGTTGTGTACGCTGCTTAGCGGTCAAGACATTTGGAATCCGTCCGAGTCGGGAAACCCAGAGAATGCCAAACACCGCAAATGCACCTCCCGCGCACTTCCACAGCAGGAGAAGCCATGTGGAATCTGTACGAGTCGGGTGACTCAAAATAGTGCCAAACGCGGCACTACACTTATTGTGTACCCTTGCTTGGAGAAGAAGCCGCCTGAACTGTGACGTGTCGTGAAACTCAAAGGTGTGCCAAACACCGCAAATGCACCTCTTGTGCGCCGCATCTAAATAGAGGAGCCGCACAGATCCGTGACGAGCCAGTAACTCGTAAGAGTGTCGAACACCGTGGTGCACTTCCTGTGTACTCTTGCGTAGGGAAGAAGCCATTTCAATCCGTCCGAAGTCGTGAAACTCACGGAGTGCCAAACACCGCAAATGACCTTTTCTGCGCACTTCCTTAATGGAGAAGCCGATGGAATCCGTGACGTGTCGGGAATCTCAACGGTGTGCCAAACACCGCAAATGCACCTCTTGTGTGCACTTTATTAATGGAGAAGCCACACGGAGTCCAGATGAGTGGGGTCACTCTACAGAGTGCCAAACACCACGCTGCACCTCTTGTGTACCCATGCTTACCGAAGAAGCCAATTGGAATCATACGAGTCGGAAACTCAACAGAGCGCCAAACACCGCAAATGCACGCCTTGTATGCACTTCCTATGTGGATAAGCCTTGTGGATTCCGTGACGAGTGGGGTTACAAATGGAATGCCAAACGCCGCACTGCACTTCTTGTGCGCCCTGCTTAGTGAAGAAGCCATTTGGAATACGATGGGTCAGAAACCCAACGGTGTGACAAACACCGCAAATGCACCTCTTGTGTGCACTTTATTGATGGGAATGCCATCAGGAATCTGTACGACTCGGTTACTCAACAGATTTTCAAACACCGCACCGACATCTTGTGCACCCTTGCTTAGCGAAGAAGCCGCTTGCAGTCCGTGACGAGTCGGAAACCCAACAGGTGCCAAACACCGCAAATGTACCTCTTGCGCGCTCTTCCTTAATGGAGGTGCCATGTGAAACTGTGAGGAGTCGGGTCACTCAACAGATCGCTAAACACCGCACTTCACGCCTTGTGTTCCTTGCTTAGCGAAGAAGCCATTTCAAATACGCACGAGTCGGCGAACTCATCAGACCCGAACACCGCAAATGCACATCCTGTGTGCCCTTCCATAACAGACTTGCCATATGGAGTCCGTACAAGTCGGGTAACTCGTTAGAGTGCCGATCACCGCTCTGCACTTCAAGTGTACTCACGCTCAGGGAAGAAGCCACATGGAATCCGACGAGTCGGGAACTCAACGGTGCGCCAAACATCACAAATGCACCTCTTGTATGCACTTCCTTAATAGGAAGCCGTGGAATTCGTGACGAGTCGGGAAACTCAACGGAGTGCCAACTCCGCAAATGCACCAGTAGTGCGCACTTCCTTAATGGGGATGACATGGAATCCGTACGAGGTGGAAAACTCAGCGGAGTGTCGAACACCGCAAATGCACCTCTTGTGCGCACTTTCTTAATTGAGAAGCCTTGTGGAATCCGTAA
This sequence comes from Dendrocalamus sinicus, assembly GCA_036346575.1. Classification (NCBI taxonomy): domain Eukaryota; kingdom Viridiplantae; phylum Streptophyta; class Magnoliopsida; order Poales; family Poaceae; genus Dendrocalamus; species Dendrocalamus sinicus. Next base: position 82,604 of record JAYEVI010000457.1, on the reverse strand, counting down.
AAGTCGGGTTACTGAACGAAGTACCAAACACCACACGCACATCCTATCCACCCTTGCTTAGCGAAGAAGCAATTGGGATCCGTACGAGTAACTGAACGCTATGCCGAAGACCGCAAATGCCCCTCTTATGTGCACTATCTTAATGGGGAAGCCATGTGGAGTCCGTACGAGTCGGGTTACTCAATAGAGTTCGAAGCACCGCGTTGGACATCTTGTGTACCCTTGCTTAGCAAAGCAGCTATTTGGAATACGTACGAGTCGGGAACTGAACGCTGTGCCAAACACCGCAAATGCACCTCTTGTGTGCACTTCCTTCATGGAGAAGCCATGTGGAATCCCGTACGAGTTGGTTACTCAACAGAGTTCCAAACACCGCGCTGCACATCTTGCGCACTTTGCTTAGCGAAGAAGCCATTTTGAATACGCATTTGTCGGTAAACCCAACGGTGTGCGAAACACCACAAATGCACCTCTTGTGTACCTTCCTTAATGGAGAAGCCACGCGAATCCGTAGAGTTGGGTAACTCAGCCGAGTGACTAACACCGAACTGCGCTTCTTGTGACCCTTGCTTAGTGAAGGAGCCAATTCGAACTGCACGGTCGGAAACTCAACGGAGTGCCTACACTACAAACGCACTGTTGTGCGCAGCCCTTAATAGAGGAGCCATATGGAATTCGTGACGAGCCGAAACTCAACGGAATGCTGAGCGCCGCAAATGCACCTCGTGTGTGTACTTTCTTAGCGCAGAGGCCATGTGGAATCCGCTCGAGTCGGGTAACTCAACAGGTGCGAAACATCGCACCGCACGTGTTGTGTACGCTGCTTAGCGGTCAAGACATTTGGAATCCGTCCGAGTCGGGAAACCCAGAGAATGCCAAACACCGCAAATGCACCTCCCGCGCACTTCCACAGCAGGAGAAGCCATGTGGAATCTGTACGAGTCGGGTGACTCAAAATAGTGCCAAACGCGGCACTACACTTATTGTGTACCCTTGCTTGGAGAAGAAGCCGCCTGAACTGTGACGTGTCGAAACTCAAAGGTGTGCCAAACACCGCAAATGCACCTCTTGTGCGCCGCATCTAAATAGAGGAGCCGCACAGATCCGTGACGAGCCAGGTAACTCGTAAGAGTGTCGAACACCGTGGTGCACTTCCTGTGTACTCTTGCGTAGGGAAGAAGCCATTTCAATCCGTCCGAAGTCGTGAAACTCACGGAGTGCCAAACACCGCAAATGACCTTTTCGCGCACTTCCTTAATGGAGAAGCCGATGGAATCCGTGACGTGTCGGGAATCTCAACGGTGTGCCAAACACCGCAAATGCACCTCTTGTGTGCACTTTATTAATGGAGAAGCCACACGGAGTCCAGATGAGTGGGGTCACTCTACAGAGTGCCAAACACCACGCTGCACCTCTTGTGTACCCATGCTTACCGAAGAAGCCAATTGGAATCATACGAGTCGGAAACTCAACAGAGCGCCAAACACCGCAAATGCACGCCTTGTATGCACTTCCTATGTGGATAAGCCTTGTGGATTCCGTGCGAGTGGGGTTACAAATGGAATGCCAAACGCCGCACTGCACTTCTTGTGCGCCCTGCTTAGTGAAGAAGCCATTTGGAATACGATGGGTTCAGAAACCCAACGGTGTGACAAACACCGCAAATGCACCTCTTGTGTGCACTTTATTGATGGGAATGCCATCAGGAATCTGTACGACTCGGTTACTCAACAGATTTTCAAACACCGCACCGACATCTTGTGCACCCTTGCTTAGCGAAGAAGCCGCTTGCAGTCCGTGACGAGTCGGGAAACCCAACAGGTGCCAAACACCGCAAATGTACCTCTTGCGCGCTCTTCCTTAATGGAGGTGCCATGTGAAACTGTGAGGAGTCGGGTCACTCAACAGATCGCTAAACACCGCACTTCACGCCTTGTGTTCCTTGCTTAGCGAAGAAGCCATTTCAAATACGCACGAGTCGGCGAACTCATCAGACCCGAACACCGCAAATGCACATCCTGTGTGCCCTTCCATAACAGACTTGCCATATGGAGTCCGCACAAGTCGGGTAACTCGTTAGAGTGCCGATCACCGCTCTGCACTTCAAGTGTACTCACGCCAGGGAAGAAGCCACATGGAATCCGACGAGTCGGGAACTCAACGGTGCGCCAAACATCACAAATGCACCTCTTGTGTGCACTTCCTTAATAGGGAAGCCGTGTGGAATTCGTACGAGTCGGGAAACTCAACGGAGTGCCAAACTCCGCAAATGGACCAGTAGTGCGCACTTCCTTAATGGGGATGACATGGAATCCGTACGAGGTGGAAAACTCAGCGGAGTGTCGAACACCGCAAATGCACCTCTTGTGCGCACTTTCTTAATTGAGAAGCCTTGTGGAATCCGTAAAAGTCGGGTTACTGAACGAAGTACCAAACACCACACGCACATCTTATCCACCCTTGCTTAGCGAAGAAGCAATTGGGATCCGTGACGAGTCGGAAACTGAACGCTATGCCGAAGACCGCAAATGCCCCTCTTATGTGCACTATCTTAATGGGGAAGCCATGTGGAGTCCGTACGAGTCGGGTTACTCAATAGAGTTCGAAGCACCGCGTTGGACATCTTGTGTACCCTTGCTTAGCAAAGCAGCTATTTGGAATACGTACGAGTCGGGAACTGAACGCTGTGCCAAACACCGCAAATGCACCTCTTGTGTGCACTTCCTTCATGGAGAAGCCATGTGGAATCCGTACGAGTTGGTTACTCAACAGAGTTCCAAACACCGCGCTGCACATCTTGCGTACCCTTGCTTAGCGAAGAAGCCATTTTGAATACGCATTTAGTCGGTAAACCCAACGGTGTGCGAAACACCACAAATGCACCTCTTGTGTACCTTCCTTAATGGAGAAGCCACGCGAATCCGTAGAGTTGGGTAACTCAGCCGAGTGACTAACACCGAACTGCGCTTCTTGTGACCCTTGCTTAGTGAAGGAGCCAATTCGAACTGCACGGTCGGAAACTCAACGGAGTGCCTACACTACAAACGCACTGTTGTGCGCAGCCCTTAATAGAGGAGCCATATGGAATTCGTGACGAGCCGAAACTCAACGGAATGCTGAGCGCCGCAAATGCACCTCGTGTGTGTACTTTCTTAGCGCAGAGGCCATGTGGAATCCGCTCGAGTCGGTAACTCAACAGGTGCGAAACATCGCACCGCACGTGTTGTGTACGCTGCTTAGCGGTCAAGACATTTGGAATCCGTCCGAGTCGGGAAACCCAGAGAATGCCAAACACCGCAAATGCACCTCCTGCGCGCACTTCCACAGCAGGAGAAGCCATGTGGAATCTGTACGAGTCGGGTGACTCAAAACAGTGCCAAACGCGGCACTACACTTATTGTGTACCCTTGCTTGGAGAAGAAGCCGCCTGAACCGTGACGTGTCGTGAAACTCAAAGGTGTGCCAAACACCGCAAATGCACCTCTTGTGCGCCGCATCTAAATAGAGGAGCCGCACAGATCCGTGACGAGCCAGGTAACTCGTAAGAGTGTCGAACACCGTGGTGCACTTCCTGTGTACTCTTGCGTAGGGAAGAAGCCATTTCAATCCGTCCGAAGTCGTGAAACTCACGGAGTGCCAAACACCGCAAATGACCTTTTCGCGCACTTCCTTAATGGAGAAGCCGATGGAATCCGTGACGTGTCGGGAATCTCAACGGTGTGCCAAACACCGCAAATGCACCTCTTGTGTGCACTTTATTAATGGAGAAGCCACACGGAGTCCAGATGAGTGGGGTCACTCTACAGAGTGCCAAACACCACGCTGCACCTCTTGTGTACCCATGCTTACCAAGAAGCCAATTGGAATCATACGAGTCGGAAACTCAACAGAGCGCCAAACACCGCAAATGCACGCCTTGTATGCACTTCCTATGTGGATAAGCCTTGTGGATTCCGTGACGAGTGGGGTTACAAATGGAATGCCAAACGCCGCACTGCACTTCTTGTGCGCCCTGCTTAGTGAAGAAGCCATTTGGAATACGATGGGTCTCAGAAACCCAACGGTGTGACAAACACCGCAAATGCACCTCTTGTGTGCACTTTATTGATGGGAATGCCATCAGGAATCTGTACGACTCGGTTACTCAACAGATTTTCAAACACCGCACCGACATCTTGTGCACCCTTGCTTAGCGAAGAAGCCGCTTGCAGTCCGTGACGAGTCGGGAAACCCAACAGGTGCCAAACACCGCAAATGTACCTCTTGCGCGCCTCTTCCTTAATGGAGGTGCCATGTGAAACCGTGAGGAGTCGGGTCACTCAACAGATCGCTAAACACCGCACTTCACGCCTTGTGTTCCTTGCTTAGCGAAGAAGCCATTTCAAATACGCACGAGTCGGCGAACTCATCAGACCCGAACACCGCAAATGCACATCCTGTGTGCCCTTCCATAACAGACTTGCCATATGGAGTCCGTACAAGTCGGGTAACTCGTTAGAGTGCCGATCACCGCCTGCACTTCAAGTGTACTCACGCCAGGGAAGAAGCCACATGGAATCCGACGAGTCGGGAACTCAACGGTGCGCCAAACATCACAAATGCACCTCTTGTATGCACTTCCTTAATAGGAAGCCGTGGAATTCGTGACGAGTCGGGAAACTCAACGGAGTGCCAACTCCGCAAATGCACCAGTAGTGCGCACTTCCTTAATGGGGATGACATGGAATCCGTACGAGGTGGAAAACTCAGCGGAGTGTCGAACACCGCAAATGCACCTCTTGTGCGCACTTTCTTAATTGAGAAGCCTTGTGGAATCCGTAAAAGTCGGGTTACTGAACGGTACCAAACACCACACGCACATCTTATCCACCCTTGCTTAGCGAAGAAGCAATTGGGATCCGTGACGAGTCGGAAACTGAACGCTATGCCGAAGACCGCAAATGCCCCTCTTATGTGCACTATCTTAATGGGGAAGCCATGTGGAGTCCGTACGAGTCGGGTTACTCAATAGAGTTCGAAGCACCGCGTTGGACATCTTGTGTACCCTTGCTTAGCAAAGCAGCTATTTGGAATACGTACGAGTCGGGAACTGAACGCTGTGCCAAACACCGCAAATGCACCTCTTGTGTGCACTTCCTTCATGGAGAAGCCATGTGGAATCCGTACGAGTTGGTTACTCAACAGAGTTCCAAACACCGCGCTGCACATCTTGCGTACCCTTGCTTAGCGAAGAAGCCATTTTGAATACGTACGAGTCGGTAAACCCAACGGTGTGCGAAACACCACAAATGCACCTCTTGTGTACCTTCCTTAATGGAGAAGCCACGCGTAATCCGTAGAGTTGGGTAACTCAGCCGAGTGACTAACACCGAACTGCGCTTCTTGTGACCCTTGCTTAGTGAAGGAGCCAATTCGAATCCGTACGGGTCGGGAAACTCAACGGAGTGCCTACACTACAAACGCACTGTTGCGCAGCCCTCAATAGAGGAGCCATATGGAATTCGTACGAGCCGGGAAACTCAACGGAATGCTGAGCGCCGCAAATGCACCTCGTGTGTGTACTTTCTTAGCGCAGAGGCCATGTGGAATCCGTTCGAGTCGGGTAACTCAACAGGGTGCGAAACATCGCACTGCACGTGTTGTGTACGCTTGCTTAGCGGTCAAGACATTTGGAATCCGTCCGAGTCGGGAAACCCAGTAGAATGCCAAACACCGCAAATGCACCTCCCGCGCACTTCCACAGCAGGAGAAGCCATGTGGAATCTGTACGAGTCGGGTGACTCAAAACAGTGCCAAACGCGGCACTACACTTATTGTGTACCCTTGCTTGGAGAAGAAGCCGCCTGAACTGTGACGTGTCGTGAAACTCAAAGGTGTGCCAAACACCGCAAATGCACCTCTTGTGCGCCGCATCTAAATAGAGGAGCCGCACAGATCCGTGACGAGCCAGGTAACTCGTAAGAGTGTCGAACACCGTGGTGCACTTCCTGTGTACTCTTGCGTAGGGAAGAAGCCATTTCAATCCGTCCGAAGTCGTGAAACTCACGGAGTGCCAAACACCGCAAATGACCTTTTCGCGCACTTCCTTAATGGAGAAGCCGATGGAATCCGTGACGTGTCGGGAATCTCAACGGTGTGCCAAACACCGCAAATGCACCTCTTGTGTGCACTTTATTAATGGAGAAGCCACACGGAGTCCAGATGAGTGGGGTCACTCTACAGAGTGCCAAACACCACGCTGCACCTCTTGTGTACCCATGCTTACCGAAGAAGCCAATTGGAATCATACGAGTCGGAAACTCAACAGAGCGCCAAACACCGCAAATGCACGCCTTGTATGCACTTCCTATGTGGATAAGCCTTGTGGATTCCGTGACGAGTGGGGTTACAAATGGAATGCCAAACGCCGCACTGCACTTCTTGTGCGCCCTGCTTAGTGAAGAAGCCATTTGGAATACGTATGGGTCAGTAAACCCAACGGTGTGACAAACACCGCAAATGCACCTCTTGTGTGCACTTTATTGATGGGAATGCCATCAGGAATCTGTACGACTCGGTTACTCAACAGATTTTCAAACACCGCACCGACATCTTGTGCACCCTTGCTTAGCGAAGAAGCCGCTTGCAGTCCGTGACGAGTCGGAAACCCAACAGGTGCCAAACACCGCAAATGTACCTCTTGCGCGCTCTTCCTTAATGGAGGTGCCATGTGAAACCGTGAGGAGTCGGGTCACTCAACAGATCGCTAAACACCGCACTTCACGCCTTGTGTTCCTTGCTTAGCGAAGAAGCCATTTCAAATACGCACGAGTCGGCGAACTCATCAGACCCGAACACCGCAAATGCACATCCTGTGTGCCCTTCCATAACAGACTTGCCATATGGAGTCCGTACAAGTCGGGTAACTCGTTAGAGTGCCGATCACCGCTCTGCACTTCAAGTGTACTCACGCCAGGGAAGAAGCCACATGGAATCCGACGAGTCGGGAACTCAACGGTGCGCCAAACATCACAAATGCACCTCTTGTATGCACTTCCTTAATAGGAAGCCGTGGGAATTCGTGACGAGTCGGAAACTCAACGGAGTGCCAAACTCCGCAAATGCACCAGTAGTGCGCACTTCCTTAATGGGGATGACATGGAATCCGACGAGGTGGAAAACTCAGCGGAGTGTCGAACACCGCAAATGCACCTCTTGTGCGCACTTTCTTAATTGAGAAGCCTTGTGGAATCCGTAAAAGTCGGGTTACTGAACGGTACCAAACACCACACGCACATCTTATCCACCCTTGCTTAGCGAAGAAGCAATTGGGATCCGTGACGAGTCGGGAAACTGAACGCTATGCCAAGACCGCAAATGCCCTCTTATGTGCACTATCTTAATGGGGAAGCCATGTGGAGTCCGTGACGAGTCGGGTTACTCAATAGAGTTCAAGCACCGCTGGACATCTTGTGTACCCTTGCTTAGCAAAGCAGCTATTTGGAATACGACGAAGTCGGGAACTGAACGCTGTGCCAAACACCGCAAATGCACCTCTTGTGTGCACTTCCTTCATGGAGAAGCCATGTGGAATCCGTACGAGTTGGTTACTCAACAGAGTTCCAAACACCGCGCTGCACATCTTGCGTACCCTTGCTTAGCGAAGAAGCCATTTTGAATACGTACGAGTCGGTAAACCCAACGGTGTGCGAAACACCACAAATGCACCTCTTGTGTGTACCTTCCTTAATGGAGAAGCCACGCGTAATCCGTAGAGTTGGGTAACTCAACCGAGTGACTAACACCGAACTGCGCTTCTTGTGACCCTTGCTTAGTGAAGGAGCCAATTCGAATCCGTACGGGTCGGGAAACTCAACGGAGTGCCTACACTACAAACGCACCTGTTGTGCGCAGCTCCTTAATAGAGGAGCCATATGGAATTCGTACGAGCCGGGAAACTCAACGGAATGCTGAGCGCCGCAAATGCACCTCGTGTGTGTACTTTCTTAGCGCAGAGGCCATGTGGAATCCGTTCGAGTCGGGTAACTCAACAGCGTGCGAAACATCGCACTGCACGTGTTGTGTACGCTTGCTTAGCGGTCAAGACATTTGGAATCCGTCCGAGTCGGGAAACCCAGTAGAATGCCAAACACCGCAAATGCACCTCCTGCGTGCACTTCCACAGAGGAGAAGCCATGTGGAATCTGTACGAGTCGGGTGACTCAAAACAGTGCCAAACGCGGGCACTACACTTATTGTGTACCCTTGCTTGGAGAAGAAGCCGCCTGAATCTGTGACGTGTCGTGAAACTCAAAGGTGTGCCAAACACCGCAAATGCACCTCTTGTGCGCCGTATCTAAATAGAGGAGCCGCACAGATCCGTGACGAGCCAGGTAACTCGTAAGAGTGTCGAACACCGTGGTGCACTTCCTGTGTACTCTTGCGTAGGGAAGAAGCCATTTCAATCCGTCCGAAGTCGTGAAACTCACGGAGTGCCAAACACCGCAAATGACCTTTTCTGCGCACTTCCTTAATGGAGAAGCCGTATGGAATCCGTACGTGTCGGGAATCTCAACGGTGTGCCAAACACCGCAAATGCACCTCTTGTGTGCACTTTATTAATGGAGAAGCCACACGGAGTCCAGATGAGTGGGGTCACTCTACAGAGTGCCAAACACCACGCTGCACCTCTTGTGTACCCATGCTTACCAAGAAGCCAATTGGAATCATACGAGTCGGGAAACTCAACAGAGCGCCAAACACCGCAAATGCACGTCTTGTATGCACTTCCTATGTGGATAAGCCTTGTGGATTCCGTACGAGTGGGGTTACAAAATGGAATGCCAAACGCCGCACTGCACTTCTTGTGCGTCCTTGCTTAGTGAAGAAGCCATTTGGAATACGTATGGGTCTGTAAACCCAACGGTGTGACAAACACCGCAAATGCACCTCTTGTGTGCACTTTATTGATGGGAATGCCATCAGGAATCTGTACGACTCGGGTTACTCAACAGATTTTCAAACACCGCACTGGACATCTTGTGCACCCCTTGCTTAGCGAAGAAGCCGTTTGCAGTCCGTACGAGTCGGGAAACCCAACAGTGTGCCAAACACCGCAAATGTACCTCTTGCGCGCCCTTCCTTAATGGAGGTGCCATGTGAAATCCGTAGGAGTCGGGTCACTCAACAGACTGCTAAACACCGCACTTCACGTCTTGTGTTCCTTGCTTAGCGAAGAAGCCATTTCAAATACGTACGAGTCGGCGAACTCATCAGGACCCGAACACCGCAAATGCACATCCTGTGTGCCCTTCCATAACAGACTTGCCATATGGAGTCCGTACAAGTCGGGTAACTCGTTAGAGTGCCGATCACCGCTCTGCACTTCAAGTGTACTCACGCTCAGGGAAGAAGCCACATGGAATCCGATCGAGTCGGGGAACTCAACGGTGCGCCAAACATCACAAATGCACCTCTTGTATGCACTTCCTTAATAGGGAAGCCGTGTGGAATTCGTACGAGTCGGGAAACTCAACGGAGTGCCAAACTCCGCAAATGCACCAGTAGTGCGCACTTCCTTAATGGGGATGACATGGAATCCGTACGAGGTGGAAAACTCAGCGGAGTGTCGAACACCGCAAATGCACCTCTTGTGCGCACTTTCTTAATTGAGAAGCCTTGTGGAATCCGTAAAAGTCGGGTTACTGAACGAAGTACCAAACACCACACGCACATCTTATCCACCCTTGCTTAGCGAAGAAGCAATTGGGATCCGTACGAGTCGGGAAACTGAACGCTATGCCGAAGACCGCAAATGCCCCTCTTATGTGCACTATCTTAATGGGGAAGCCATGTGGAGTCCGTACGAGTCGGGTTACTCAATAGAGTTCGAAGCACCGCGTTGGACATCTTGTGTACCCTTGCTTAGCAAAGCAGCTATTTGGAATACGACGAAGTCGGGAACTGAACGCTGTGCCAAACACCGCAAATGCACCTCTTGTGTGCACTTCCTTCATGGAGAAGCCATGTGGAATCCGTCCGAGTTGGTTACTCAACAGAGTTCCAAACACCGCGCTGCACATCTTGCGTACCCTTGCTTAGCGAAGAAGCCATTTTGAATACGTACGAGTCGGTAAACCCAACGGTGTGCGAAACACCACAAATGCACCTCTTGTGTACCTTCCTTAATGGAGAAGCCACGCGTAATCCGTAGAGTTGGGTAACTCAGCCGAGTGACTAACACCGAACTGCGCTTCTTGTGACCCTTGCTTAGTGAAGGAGCCAATTCGAACCGTACGGGTCGGGAAACTCAACGGAGTGCCTACACTACAAACGCACTGTTGCGCAGCCCTTAATAGAGGAGCCATATGGAATTCGTACGAGCCGGGAAACTCAACGGAATGCTGAGCGCCGCAAATGCACCTCGTGTGTGTACTTTCTTAGCGCAGAGGCCATGTGGAATCCGTTCGAGTCGGGTAACTCAACAGGGTGCGAAACATCGCACTGCACGTGTTGTGTACGCTTGCTTAGCGGTCAAGACATTTGGAATCCGTCCGAGTCGGGAAACCCAGTAGAATGCCAAACACCGCAAATGCACCTCCTGCGTGCACTTCCACAGAGGAGAAGCCATGTGGAATCTGTACGAGTCGGGTGACTCAAAACAGTGCCAAACGCGGGCACTACACTTATTGTGTACCCTTGCTTGGAGAAGAAGCCGCCTGAACCGTGACGTGTCAGAAACTCAAAGGTGTGCCAAACACCGCAAATGCACCTCTTGTGCGCCGTATCTAAATAGAGGAGCCGCACAGATCCGTGACGAGCCAGGTAACTCGTAAGAGTGTCGAACACCGTGGTGCACTTCCTGTGTACTCTTGCGTAGGGAAGAAGCCATTTCAATCCGTCCGAAGTCGTGAAACTCACGGAGTGCCAAACACCGCAAATGACCTTTTCTGCGCACTTCCTTAATGGAGAAGCCGTATGGAATCCGTACGTGTCGGGAATCTCAACGGTGTGCCAAACACCGCAAATGCACCTCTTGTGTGCACTTTATTAATGGAGAAGCCACACGGAGTCCGTATGAGTGGGGTCACTCTACAGAGTGCCAAACACCACGCTGCACCTCTTGTGTACCCATGCTTACCGAAGAAGCCAATTGGAATCATACGAGTCGGGAAACTCAACAGAGCGCCAAACACCGCAAATGCACGTCTTGTATGCACTTCCTATGTGGATAAGCCTTGTGGATTCCGTACGAGTGGGGTTACAAAATGGAATGCCAAACGCCGCACTGCACTTCTTGTGCGCCCTGCTTAGTGAAGAAGCCATTTGGAATACGTATGGGTCTGTAAACCCAACGGTGTGACAAACACCGCAAATGCACCTCTTGTGTGCACTTTATTGATGGGAATGCCATCAGGAATCTGTACGACTCGGGTTACTCAACAGATTTTCAAACACCGCACCGACATCTTGTGCACCCCTTGCTTAGCGAAGAAGCCGTTTGCAGTCCGTACGAGTCGGGAAACCCAACAGTGTGCCAAACACCGCAAATGTACCTCTTGCGCGCCCTTCCTTAATGGAGGTGCCATGTGAAATCCGTAGGAGTCGGGTCACTCAACAGACTGCTAAACACCGCACTTCACGTCTTGTGTTCCTTGCTTAGCGAAGAAGCCATTTCAAATACGTACGAGTCGGCGAACTCATCAGGACCCGAACACCGCAAATGCACATCCTGTGTGCCCTTCCATAACAGACTTGCCATATGGAGTCCGTACAAGTCGGGTAACTCGTTAGAGTGCCGATCACCGCTCTGCACTTCAAGTGTACTCACGCTCAGGGAAGAAGCCACATGGAATCCGATCGAGTCGGGGAACTCAACGGTGCGCCAAACATCACAAATGCACCTCTTGTATGCACTTCCTTAATAGGGAAGCCGTGTGGAATTCGTACGAGTCGGGAAACTCAACGGAGTGCCAAACTCCGCAAATGCACCAGTAGTGCGCACTTCCTTAATGGGGATGACATGGAATCCGTACGAGGTGGAAAACTCAGCGGAGTGTCGAACACCGCAAATGCACCTCTTGTGCGCACTTTCTTAATTGAGAAGCCTTGTGGAATCCGTAAAAGTCGGGTTACTGAACGAAGTACCAAACACCACACGCACATCTTATCCACCCTTGCTTAGCGAAGAAGCAATTGGGATCCGTACGAGTCGGGAAACTGAACGCTATGCCGAAGACCGCAAATGCCCCTCTTATGTGCACTATCTTAATGGGGAAGCCATGTGGAGTCCGTACGAGTCGGGTTACTCAATAGAGTTCGAAGCACCGCGTTGGACATCTTGTGTACCCTTGCTTAGCAAAGCAGCTATTTGGAATACGTACGAGTCGGGAACTGAACGCTGTGCCAAACACCGCAAATGCACCTCTTGTGTGCACTTCCTTCATGGAGAAGCCATGTGGAATCCGTACGAGTTGGTTACTCAACAGAGTTCCAAACACCGCGCTGCACATCTTGCGTACCCTTGCTTAGCGAAGAAGCCATTTTGAATACGTACGAGTCGGTAAACCCAACGGTGTGCGAAACACCACAAATGCACCTCTTGTGTACCTTCCTTAATGGAGAAGCCACGCGTAATCCGTAGAGTTGGGTAACTCAGCCGAGTGACTAACACCGAACTGCGCTTCTTGTGACCCTTGCTTAGTGAAGGAGCCAATTCGAATCCGTACGGGTCGGGAAACTCAACGGAGTGCCTACACTACAAACGCACCTGTTGTGCGCAGCTCCTTAATAGAGGAGCCATATGGAATTCGTACGAGCCGGGAAACTCAACGGAATGCTGAGCGCCGCAAATGCACCTCGTGTGTGTACTTTCTTAGCGCAGAGGCCATGTGGAATCCGTTCGAGTCGGGTAACTCAACAGGGTGCGAAACATCGCACTGCACGTGTTGTGTACGCTTGCTTAGCGGTCAAGACATTTGGAATCCGTCCGAGTCGGGAAACCCAGTAGAATGCCAAACACCGCAAATGCACCTCCTGCGTGCACTTCCACAGAGGAGAAGCCATGTGGAATCTGTACGAGTCGGGTGACTCAAAACAGTGCCAAACGCGGGCACTACACTTATTGTGTACCCTTGCTTGGAGAAGAAGCCGCCTGAATCCGTGCGTGTCGAAACTCAAAGGTGTGCCAAACACCGCAAATGCACCTCTTGTGCGCCGTATCTAAATAGAGGAGCCGCACAGATCCGTGACGAGCCAGGTAACTCGAAGAGTGTCGAACACCGTGGTGCACTTCCTGTGTACTCTTGCGTAGGGAAGAAGCCATTTCAATCCGTCCGAAGTCGTGAAACTCACGGAGTGCCAAACACCGCAAATGACCTTTTCTGCGCACTTCCTTAATGGAGAAGCCGTATGGAATCCGTACGTGTCGGGAATCTCAACGGTGTGCCAAACACCGCAAATGCACCTCTTGTGTGCACTTTATTAATGGAGAAGCCACACGGAGTCCGTATGAGTGGGGTCACTCTACAGAGTGCCAAACACCACGCTGCACCTCTTGTGTACCCATGCTTACCGAAGAAGCCAATTGGAATCATACGAGTCGGGAAACTCAACAGAGCGCCAAACACCGCAAATGCACGTCTTGTATGCACTTCCTATGTGGATAAGCCTTGTGGATTCCGTACGAGTGGGGTTACAAAATGGAATGCCAAACGCCGCACTGCACTTCTTGTGCGTCCTTGCTTAGTGAAGAAGCCATTTGGAATACGTATGGGTCTGTAAACCCAACGGTGTGACAAACACCGCAAATGCACCTCTTGTGTGCACTTTATTGATGGGAATGCCATCAGGAATCTGTACGACTCGGGTTACTCAACAGATTTTCAAACACCGCACTGGACATCTTGTGCACCCCTTGCTTAGCGAAGAAGCCGTTTGCAGTCCGTACGAGTCGGGAAACCCAACAGTGTGCCAAACACCGCAAATGTACCTCTTGCGCGCCCTTCCTTAATGGAGGTGCCATGTGAAATCCGTAGGAGTCGGGTCACTCAACAGACTGCTAAACACCGCACTTCACGTCTTGTGTTCCTTGCTTAGCGAAGAAGCCATTTCAAATACGTACGAGTCGGCGAACTCATCAGGACCCGAACACCGCAAATGCACATCCTGTGTGCCCTTCCATAACAGACTTGCCATATGGAGTCCGTACAAGTCGGGTAACTCGTTAGAGTGCCGATCACCGCTCTGCACTTCAAGTGTACTCACGCTCAGGGAAGAAGCCACATGGAATCCGATCGAGTCGGGGAACTCAACGGTGCGCCAAACATCACAAATGCACCTCTTGTATGCACTTCCTTAATAGGGAAGCCGTGTGGAATTCGTGACGAGTCGGAAACTCAACGGAGTGCCAAACTCCGCAAATGCACCAGTAGTGCGCACTTCCTTAATGGGGATGACATGGAATCCGTACGAGGTGGAAAACTCAGCGGAGTGTCGAACACCGCAAATGCACCTCTTGTGCGCACTTTCTTAATTGAGAAGCCTTGTGGAATCCGTAAAAGTCGGGTTACTGAACGAAGTACCAAACACCACACGCACATCTTATCCACCCTTGCTTAGCGAAGAAGCAATTGGGATCCGTACGAGTCGGGAAACTGAACGCTATGCCGAAGACCGCAAATGCCCCTCTTATGTGCACTATCTTAATGGGGAAGCCATGTGGAGTCCGTACGAGTCGGGTTACTCAATAGAGTTCGAAGCACCGCGTTGGACATCTTGTGTACCCTTGCTTAGCAAAGCAGCTATTTGGAATACGTGAAGTCGGGAACTGAACGCTGTGCCAAACACCGCAAATGCACCTCTTGTGTGCACTTCCTTCATGGAGAAGCCATGTGGAATCCGTACGAGTTGGTTACTCAACAGAGTTCCAAACACCGCGCTGCACATCTTGCGTACCCTTGCTTAGCGAAGAAGCCATTTTGAATACGTACGAGTCGGTAAACCCAACGGTGTGCGAAACACCACAAATGCACCTCTTGTGTACCTTCCTTAATGGAGAAGCCACGCGTAATCCGTAGAGTTGGGTAACTCAGCCGAGTGACTAACACCGAACTGCGCTTCTTGTGACCCTTGCTTAGTGAAGGAGCCAATTCGAATCCGTACGGGTCGGGAAACTCAACGGAGTGCCTACACTACAAACGCACCTGTTGTGCGCAGCTCCTTAATAGAGGAGCCATATGGAATTCGTACGAGCCGGGAAACTCAACGGAATGCTGAGCGCCGCAAATGCACCTCGTGTGTGTACTTTCTTAGCGCAGAGGCCATGTGGAATCCGTTCGAGTCGGGTAACTCAACAGGTGCGAAACATCGCACTGCACGTGTTGTGTACGCTTGCTTAGCGGTCAAGACATTTGGAATCCGTCCGAGTCGGGAAACCCAGTAGAATGCCAAACACCGCAAATGCACCTCCTGCGTGCACTTCCACAGAGGAGAAGCCATGTGGAATCTGTACGAGTCGGGTGACTCAAAACAGTGCCAAACGCGGGCACTACACTTATTGTGTACCCTTGCTTGGAGAAGAAGCCGTCTGGAATCCGTACGTGTCAGGAAACTCAAAGGTGTGCCAAACACCGCAAATGCACCTCTTGTGCGCCGTACCTAAATAGAGGAGCCGCACAGGATCCGTACGAGCCAGGTAACTCAGAAGAGTGTCGAACACCGTGGTGCACTTCCTGTGTACTCTTGCGTAGGGAAGAAGCCATTTCGAATCCGTCCGAGTCGTGAAACTCACGGAGTGCCAAACACCGCAAATGACCTTTTCTGCGCACTTCCTTAATGGAGAAGCCGTATGGAATCCGTACGTGTCGGGAATCTCAACGGTGTGCCAAACACCGCAAATGCACCTCTTGTGTGCACTTTATTAATGGAGAAGCCACACGGAGTCCGTATGAGTGGGGTCACTCTACAGAGTGCCAAACACCACGCTGCACCTCTTGTGTACCCATGCTTACCGAAGAAGCCAATTGGAATCATACGAGTCGGGAAACTCAACAGAGCGCCAAACACCGCAAATGCACGTCTTGTATGCACTTCCTATGTGGATAAGCCTTGTGGATTCCGTACGAGTGGGGTTACAAAATGGAATGCCAAACGCCGCACTGCACTTCTTGTGCGTCCTTGCTTAGTGAAGAAGCCATTTGGAATACGTATGGGTCTGTAAACCCAACGGTGTGACAAACACCGCAAATGCACCTCTTGTGTGCACTTTATTGATGGGAATGCCATCAGGAATCTGTACGACTCGGGTTACTCAACAGATTTTCAAACACCGCACTGGACATCTTGTGCACCCCTTGCTTAGCGAAGAAGCCGTTTGCAGTCCGTACGAGTCGGGAAACCCAACAGTGTGCCAAACACCGCAAATGTACCTCTTGCGCGCCCTTCCTTAATGGAGGTGCCATGTGAAATCCGTAGGAGTCGGGTCACTCAACAGACTGCTAAACACCGCACTTCACGTCTTGTGTTCCTTGCTTAGCGAAGAAGCCATTTCAAATACGTACGAGTCGGCGAACTCATCAGGACCCGAACACCGCAAATGCACATCCTGTGTGCCCTTCCATAACAGACTTGCCATATGGAGTCCGTACAAGTCGGGTAACTTCGTTAGAGTGCGATCACCGCTCTGCACTTCAAGTGTACTCACGCTCGGGAAGAAGCCACATGGAATCCGATCGAGTCGGGAACTCAGCGGTGCGCCAAACATCACAAATGCACCTCTTGTATGCACTTCCTTAATAGGAAGCCGTGTGGAATTAAATGCAGTCGGAAACTCAGCGGAGTGCCAAACTCCGCAAATGCACCAGTAGTGCGCACTTCCTTAATGGGGATGACATGGAATCCGTACGAGGTGGAAAACTCAGCGGAGTGTCGAACACCGCAAATGCACCTCTTGTGCGCACTTTCTTAATTGAGAAGCCTTGTGGAATCCGTAAAAGTCGGGTTACTGAGCAAGTACCAAACACCACACGCACATCTTATCCACCCTTGCTTAGCGAAGAAGCAATTGGGATCCGTCTGAGTCGGAAACTGAGCAGCTATGCGAAGACCGCAAATGCCCTCTTATGTGCACTATCTTAATGGGAAGCCATGTGGAGTCCGTGCAGTCGGGTTACTCAATAGAGTTGAAGCACGCGTTGGACATCTTGTGTACCCTTGCTTAGCAAAGCAGCTATTTGGAATACGTGCAGTCGGGAACTGAGCGCTGTGCCAAACACATAAATGCACCTCTTGTGTGCACTTCCTTCATGGAGAAGCCATGTGGAATCCGTCTGAGTTGGTTACTCAACAGAGTTCCAAACACCGCTGCACATCTTGCGTACCCTTGCTTAGCGAAGAAGCCATTTTGAATACGTGCAGTCGGTAAACCCAGCGGTGTGCGAAACACCACAAATGCACCTCTTGTGTACCTTCCTTAATGGAGAAGCCACGCGTAATCCGTAGAGTTGGGTAACTCAGCCGAGTGACTAACACCGAACTGCGCTTCTTGTGACCCTTGCTTAGTGAAGGAGCCAATTCGAATCCGTACGGGTCGGGAAACTCAACGGAGTGCCTACACTACAAACGCACCTGTTGTGCGCAGCTCCTTAATAGAGGAGCCATATGGAATTAAATGCGAGCGGAAACTCAGCGGAATGCTGGCGCGCAAATGCACCTCGTGTGTGTACTTTCTTAGCGCAGAGGCCATGTGGAATCCGTTCGAGTCGGGTAACTCAACAGCGTGCGAAACATCGCACTGCACGTGTTGTGTACGCTTGCTTAGCGGTCAAGACATTTGGAATCCGTCCGAGTCGGGAAACCCGTAGAATGCCAAACACATAAATGCACCTCCTGCGTGCACTTCCACGAGGAGAAGCCATGTGGAATCTGTGCGAGTCGGGTGACTCAAAACAGTGCCAAGCGGGCACTACACTTATTGTGTACCCTTGCTTGGAGAAGAAGCCGTCTGGAATCCGTACGTGTCAGGAAACTCAAAGGTGTGCCAAACACGCAAATGCACCTCTTGTGCGCCGTACCTAAATAGAGGAGCCGCACGGGATCCGTGCGAGCCAGGTAACTCGGAAGAGTGTCGAACACCGTGGTGCACTTCTGTGTACTCTTGCGTAGGGAAGAAGCCATTTCGAATCCGTCAGAGTCGTGAAACTCACGGAGTGCCAAACACATAAATGACCTTTTCTGCGCACTTCCTTAATGGAGAAGCCGTATGGAATCCGTGCGTGTCGGGAATCTCAGCGGTGTGCCAAACACATAAATGCACCTCTTGTGTGCACTTTATTAATGGAGAAGCCACACGGAGTCCGTATGAGTGGGGTCACTCTACAGAGTGCCAAACACCACGCTGCACCTCTTGTGTACCCATGCTTACCGAAGAAGCCAATTGGAATCATACAGTCGGAAACTCAACAGAGCGCCAAACACCGCAAATGCCGTCTTGTATGCACTTCCTATGTGGATAAGCCTTGTGGATTCCGTGCAGTGGGGTTACAAAATGGAATGCCAAGCGCCGCACTGCACTTCTTGTGCGTCCTTGCTTAGTGAAGAAGCCATTTGGAATACGTATGGGTCTGTAAACCCAGCGGTGTGACAAACACCGCAAATGCACCTCTTGTGTGCACTTTATTGATGGGAATGCCATCAGGAATCTGTGCGACTCGGGTTACTCAACAGATTTTCAAACACCGCCTGGACATCTTGTGCACCTTGCTTAGCGAAGAAGCCGTTTGCAGTCCGTGCAGTGGAAACCCAACAGTGTGCCAAACACATAAATGTACCTCTTGCGCGCCCTTCCTTAATGGAGGTGCCATGTGAAATCCGTAGAGTCGGGTCACTCAACAGACTGCTAAACACCGCACTTCACGTCTTGTGTTCCTTGCTTAGCGAAGAAGCCATTTCAAATACGTGCAGTCGGCGAACTCATCAGGACCGAACACGCAAATGCACATCCTGTGTGCCCTTCCATAACAGACTTGCCATATGGAGTCCGTACAAGTCGGGTAACTTCGTTAGAGTGCGATCACCGCTCTGCACTTCAAGTGTACTCACGCTCGGGAAGAAGCCACATGGAATCCGATCGAGTCGGGAACTCAGCGGTGCGCCAAACATCACAAATGCACCTCTTGTATGCACTTCCTTAATAGGAAGCCGTGTGGAATTAAATGCAGTCGGAAACTCAGCGGAGTGCCAAACTCATAAATGCACCAGTAGTGCGCACTTCCTTAATGGGGATGACATGGAATCCGTGCGAGGTGGAAAACTCAGCGGAGTGTCGAACACATAAATGCACCTCTTGTGCGCACTTTCTTAATTGAGAAGCCTTGTGGAATCCGTAAAAGTCGGGTTACTGAGCAAGTACCAAACACCACACGCACATCTTATCCACCCTTGCTTAGCGAAGAAGCAATTGGGATCCGTCTGAGTCGGAAACTGAGCAGCTATGCGAAGACCGCAAATGCCCCTCTTATGTGCACTATCTTAATGGGAAGCCATGTGGAGTCCGTCTGAGTCGGGTTACTCAATAGAGTTGAAGCACCGCGTTGGACATCTTGTGTACCCTTGCTTAGCAAAGCAGCTATTTGGAATACGTGCAGTCGGGAACTGAGCGCTGTGCCAAACACATAAATGCACCTCTTGTGTGCACTTCCTTCATGGAGAAGCCATGTGGAATCCGTCTGAGTTGGTTACTCAACAGAGTTCCAAACACCGCTGCACATCTTGCGTACCCTTGCTTAGCGAAGAAGCCATTTTGAATACGTGCAGTCGGTAAACCCAGCGGTGTGCGAAACACCACAAATGCACCTCTTGTGTACCTTCCTTAATGGAGAAGCCACGCGTAATCCGTAGAGTTGGGTAACTCAGCCGGTGACTAACACCGAACTGCGCTTCTTGTGACCCTTGCTTAGTGAAGGAGCCAATTCGAATCCGTGCGGTCGGAAACTCAGCGGAGTGCCTACACTACAAGCGCACCTGTTGTGCGCAGCTCCTTAATAGAGGAGCCATATGGAATTCGTGCGAGCGGAAACTCAGCGGAATGCTGGCGCGCAAATGCACCTCGTGTGTGTACTTTCTTAGCGCAGAGGCCATGTGGAATCCGTTAGTCGGGTAACTCAAC
This sequence comes from Dendrocalamus sinicus, assembly GCA_036346575.1. Lineage (NCBI taxonomy): Eukaryota > Viridiplantae > Streptophyta > Magnoliopsida > Poales > Poaceae > Dendrocalamus > Dendrocalamus sinicus. The sequence continues at coordinate 62,461 of JAYEVI010000457.1, read as the reverse complement.
AGCGTGCGAAACATCGCACTGCGTGTTGTGTGCGCTTGCTTAGCGGTCAAGACATTTGGAATCCGTCAAGTCGGAAACCCAGTAGAATGCCAAACACCGCAAATGCACCTCCTGCGTGCACTTCCACGAGGAGAAGCCATGTGGAATCTGTGCGAGTCGGGTGACTCAAAGCGAGTGCCAAGCGGGCACTACACTTATTGTGTACCCTTGCTTGGAGAAGAAGCCGTCTGGAATCCGTGCGTGTCGGAAACTCAAAGGTGTGCCAAACACATAAATGCACCTCTTGTGCGCCGTACCTAAATAGAGGAGCCGCACGGGATCCGTGCGAGCCAGGTAACTCGGAAGAGTGTCGAACACCGTGGTGCACTTCTGTGTACTCTTGCGTAGGGAAGAAGCCATTTCGAATCCGTCAAGTCGTGAAACTCACGGAGTGCCAAACACATAAATGACCTTTTCTGCGCACTTCCTTAATGGAGAAGCCGTATGGAATCCGTGCGTGTCGGGAATCTCAGCGGTGTGCCAAACACATAAATGCACCTCTTGTGTGCACTTTATTAATGGAGAAGCCACACGGAGTCCGTATGAGTGGGGTCACTCTGAGTGCCAAACACCACGCTGCACCTCTTGTGTACCCATGCTTACGAAGAAGCCAATTGGAATCATACAGTCGGAAACTCAACAGAGCGCCAAACACACGCAAATGCCGTCTTGTATGCACTTCCTATGTGGATAAGCCTTGTGGATTCCGTGCAGTGGGGTTACAAAATGGAATGCCAAGCGCCGCACTGCACTTCTTGTGCGTCCTTGCTTAGTGAAGAAGCCATTTGGAATACGTATGGGTCTGTAAACCCAGCGGTGTGACAAACACCGCAAATGCACCTCTTGTGTGCACTTTATTGATGGGAATGCCATCAGGAATCTGTGCGACTCGGGTTACTCAACAGATTTTCAAACACCGCACTGGACATCTTGTGCACCTTGCTTAGCGAAGAAGCGTTTGCAGTCCGTGCAGTGTCGAAACCCAACAGTGTGCCAAACACATAAATGTACCTCTTGCGCGCCCTTCCTTAATGGAGGTGCCATGTGAAATCCGTGAGTCGGGTCACTCAACAGACTGCTAAACACCGCACTTCACGTCTTGTGTTCCTTGCTTAGCGAAGAAGCCATTTCAAATACGTGCAGTCGGCGAACTCATCAGGACCGAACACGCAAATGCACATCCTGTGTGCCCTTCCATAACAGACTTGCCATATGGAGTCCGTACAAGTCGGGTAACTTCGTTAGAGTGCGATCACCGCTCTGCACTTCAAGTGTACTCACGCTCGGGAAGAAGCCACATGGAATCCGATCGAGTCGGGAACTCAGCGGTCGCCAAACATCACAAATGCACCTCTTGTATGCACTTCCTTAATAGGGAAGCCGTGTGGAATTAAATGCAGTCGGAAACTCAGCAGTGCCAAACTCATAAATGCACCAGTAGTGCGCACTTCCTTAATGGGGATGACATGGAATCCGTGCGAGTGGAAAACTCAGCGGAGTGTCGAACACATAAATGCACCTCTTGTGCGCACTTTCTTAATTGAGAAGCCTTGTGGAATCCGTAAAAGTCGGGTTACTGAGCAAGTACCAAACACCACACGCACATCTTATCCACCCTTGCTTAGCGAAGAAGCAATTGGGATCCGTCTGAGTCGGAAACTGAGCAGCTATGCGAAGACCGCAAATGCCCCTCTTATGTGCACTATCTTAATGGGGAAGCCATGTGGAGTCCGTACGAGTCGGGTTACTCAATAGAGTTCGAAGCACCGCGTTGGACATCTTGTGTACCCTTGCTTAGCAAAGCAGCTATTTGGAATACGTGCAGTCGGGAACTGAGCGCTGTGCCAAACACATAAATGCACCTCTTGTGTGCACTTCCTTCATGGAGAAGCCATGTGGAATCCGTCTGAGTTGGTTACTCAACAGAGTTCCAAACACCGCTGCACATCTTGCGTACCCTTGCTTAGCGAAGAAGCCATTTTGAATACGTGCAGTCGGTAAACCCAGCGGTGTGCGAAACACCACAAATGCACCTCTTGTGTACCTTCCTTAATGGAGAAGCCACGCGTAATCCGTAGAGTTGGGTAACTCAGCCGGTGACTAACACCGAACTGCGCTTCTTGTGACCCTTGCTTAGTGAAGGAGCCAATTCGAATCCGTGCGGTCGGAAACTCAGCAGTGCCTACACTACAAGCGCACCTGTTGTGCGCGGCTCCTTAATAGAGGAGCCATATGGAATCGTGCGAGCGGGAAACTCAGCGGAATGCTGGCGCGCAAATGCACCTCGTGTGTGTACTTTCTTAGCGCGAGGCCATGTGGAATCCGTTAGTCGGGTAACTCAACAGCGTGCGAAACATCGCACTGCGTGTTGTGTGCGCTTGCTTAGCGGTCAAGACATTTGGAATCCGTCAGTCGGAAACCCAGTAGAATGCCAAACACCGCAAATGCACCTCCTGCGTGCACTTCCACGAAGGAGAAGCCATGTGGAATCTGTGCGAGTCGGGTGACTCAAAACGAGTGCCAAGCGGGCACTACACTTATTGTGTACCCTTGCTTGGAGAAGAAGCCGTCGGAATCCGTGCGTGTCGGAAACTCAAGGTGTGCCAAACACGCAAATGCACCTCTTGTGCGCCGTACCTAAATAGAGGAGCCGCACGGGATCCGTGCGAGCCAGGTAACTCGGAAGAGTGTCGAACACCGTGGTGCACTTCTGTGTACTCTTGCGTAGGGAAGAAGCCATTTGAATCCGTCAAGTCGTGAAACTCACGGAGTGCCAAACACATAAATGACCTTTTCTGCGCACTTCCTTAATGGAGAAGCCGTATGGAATCCGTGCGTGTCGGGAATCTCAGCGGTGTGCCAAACACATAAATGCACCTCTTGTGTGCACTTTATTAATGGAGAAGCCACGGAGTCCGTATGAGTGGGGTCACTCTACAGAGTGCCAAACACCACGCTGCACCTCTTGTGTACCCATGCTTACGAAGAAGCCAATTGGAATCATACAGTCGGAAACTCAACAGGCGCCAAACACACGCAAATGCCGTCTTGTATGCACTTCCTATGTGGATAAGCCTTGTGGATTCCGTGCAGTGGGGTTACAAAATGGAATGCCAAGCGCCGCACTGCACTTCTTGTGCGTCCTTGCTTAGTGAAGAAGCCATTTGGAATACGTATGGGTCTGTAAACCCAGCGGTGTGACAAACACATAAATGCACCTCTTGTGTGCACTTTATTGATGGGAATGCCATCAGGAATCTGTGCGACTCGGGTTACTCAACAGATTTTCAAACACCGCCTGGACATCTTGTGCACCTTGCTTAGCGAAGAAGCGTTTGCAGTCCGTGCAGTGGAAACCCAACAGTGTGCCAAACACATAAATGTACCTCTTGCGCGCCCTTCCTTAATGGAGGTGCCATGTGAAATCCGTAGAGTCGGGTCACTCAACAGACTGCTAAACACCGCACTTCACGTCTTGTGTTCCTTGCTTAGCGAAGAAGCCATTTCAAATACGTGCAGTCGGCGAACTCATCAGGACCGAACACGCAAATGCACATCCTGTGTGCCCTTCCATAACAGACTTGCCATATGGAGTCCGTACAAGTCGGGTAACTTCGTTAGAGTGCGATCACCGCTCTGCACTTCAAGTGTACTCACGCTCGGGAAGAAGCCACATGGAATCCGATCAGTCGGGAACTCAGCGGTCGCCAAACATCACAAATGCACCTCTTGTATGCACTTCCTTAATAGGAAGCCGTGTGGAATTAAATGCAGTCGGAAACTCAGCGGAGTGCCAAACTCATAAATGCACCAGTAGTGCGCACTTCCTTAATGGGGATGACATGGAATCCGTGCGAGTGGAAAACTCAGCGGAGTGTCGAACACATAAATGCACCTCTTGTGCGCACTTTCTTAATTGAGAAGCCTTGTGGAATCCGTAAAAGTCGGGTTACTGAGCAAGTACCAAACACCACACGCACATCTTATCCACCCTTGCTTAGCGAAGAAGCAATTGGGATCCGTCTGAGTCGGAAACTGAGCAGCTATGCGAAGACCGCAAATGCCCCTCTTATGTGCACTATCTTAATGGGAAGCCATGTGGAGTCCGTCTGAGTCGGGTTACTCAATAGAGTTGAAGCACGCGTTGGACATCTTGTGTACCCTTGCTTAGCAAAGCAGCTATTTGGAATACGTGCAGTCGGGAACTGAGCGCTGTGCCAAACACATAAATGCACCTCTTGTGTGCACTTCCTTCATGGAGAAGCCATGTGGAATCCGTCTGAGTTGGTTACTCAACGAGTTCCAAACACCGCTGCACATCTTGCGTACCCTTGCTTAGCGAAGAAGCCATTTTGAATACGTGCAGTCGGTAAACCCAGCGGTGTGCGAAACACCACAAATGCACCTCTTGTGTACCTTCCTTAATGGAGAAGCCACGCGTAATCCGTAGAGTTGGGTAACTCAGCCGGTGACTAACACCGAACTGCGCTTCTTGTGACCCTTGCTTAGTGAAGGAGCCAATTCGAATCCGTGCGGTCGGAAACTCAGCGGAGTGCCTACACTACAAGCGCACCTGTTGTGCGCTCCTTAATAGAGGAGCCATATGGAATCGTGCGAGCGGAAACTCAGCGGAATGCTGGCGCGCAAATGCACCTCGTGTGTGTACTTTCTTAGCGCAGAGGCCATGTGGAATCCGTTAGTCGGGTAACTCAACAGCGTGCGAAACATCGCACTGCGTGTTGTGTGCGCTTGCTTAGCGGTCAAGACATTTGGAATCCGTCAGTCGGAAACCCAGTAGAATGCCAAACACGCAAATGCACCTCCTGCGTGCACTTCCACGAAGGAGAAGCCATGTGGAATCTGTGCGAGTCGGGTGACTCAAAACGATGCCAAGCGGGCACTACACTTATTGTGTACCCTTGCTTGGAGAAGAAGCCGTCTGGAATCCGTGCGTGTCGGAAACTCAAAGGTGTGCCAAACACGCAAATGCACCTCTTGTGCGCCGTACCTAAATAGAGGAGCCGCACGGGATCCGTGCGAGCCAGGTAACTCGGAAGAGTGTCGAACACCGTGGTGCACTTCTGTGTACTCTTGCGTGGGGAAGAAGCCATTTCGAATCCGTCAGTCGTGAAACTCACGGAGTGCCAAACACATAAATGACCTTTTCTGCGCACTTCCTTAATGGAGAAGCCGTATGGAATCCGTGCGTGTCGGGAATCTCAGCGGTGTGCCAAACACATAAATGCACCTCTTGTGTGCACTTTATTAATGGAGAAGCCACGGAGTCCGTATGAGTGGGGTCACTCTACAGAGTGCCAAACACCACGCTGCACCTCTTGTGTACCCATGCTTACGAAGAAGCCAATTGGAATCATACAGTCGGAAACTCAACAGGCGCCAAACACACGCAAATGCCGTCTTGTATGCACTTCCTATGTGGATAAGCCTTGTGGATTCCGTGCAGTGGGGTTACAAAATGGAATGCCAAGCGCCGCCTGCACTTCTTGTGCGTCCTTGCTTAGTGAAGAAGCCATTTGGAATACGTATGGGTCTGTAAACCCAGCGGTGTGACAAACACCGCAAATGCACCTCTTGTGTGCACTTTATTGATGGGAATGCCATCAGGAATCTGTGCGACTCGGGTTACTCAACAGATTTTCAAACACCGCCTGGACATCTTGTGCACCTTGCTTAGCGAAGAAGCCGTTTGCAGTCCGTGCAGTGAAACCCAACAGTGTGCCAAACACATAAATGTACCTCTTGCGCGCCCTTCCTTAATGGAGGTGCCATGTGAAATCCGTAGAGTCGGGTCACTCAACAGACTGCTAAACACCGCACTTCACGTCTTGTGTTCCTTGCTTAGCGAAGAAGCCATTTCAAATACGTGCAGTCGGCGAACTCATCAGGACCGAACACGCAAATGCACATCCTGTGTGCCCTTCCATAACAGACTTGCCATATGGAGTCCGTACAAGTCGGGTAACTCGTTAGAGTGCGATCACCGCTCTGCACTTCAAGTGTACTCACGCTCGGGAAGAAGCCACATGGAATCCGATCGAGTCGGGAACTCAGCGGTCGCCAAACATCACAAATGCACCTCTTGTATGCACTTCCTTAATAGGAAGCCGTGTGGAATTAAATGCAGTCGGAAACTCAGCGGTGCCAAACTCATAAATGCACCAGTAGTGCGCACTTCCTTAATGGGGATGACATGGAATCCGTGCGAGGTGGAAAACTCAGCGGAGTGTCGAACACATAAATGCACCTCTTGTGCGCACTTTCTTAATTGAGAAGCCTTGTGGAATCCGTAAAAGTCGGGTTACTGAGCAAGTACCAAACACCACACGCACATCTTATCCACCCTTGCTTAGCGAAGAAGCAATTGGGATCCGTCTGAGTCGGAAACTGAGCAGCTATGCGAAGACCGCAAATGCCCCTCTTATGTGCACTATCTTAATGGGAAGCCATGTGGAGTCCGTCTGAGTCGGGTTACTCAATAGAGTTGAAGCACGCGTTGGACATCTTGTGTACCCTTGCTTAGCAAAGCAGCTATTTGGAATACGTGCAGTCGGGAACTGAGCGCTGTGCCAAACACATAAATGCACCTCTTGTGTGCACTTCCTTCATGGAGAAGCCATGTGGAATCCGTCTGAGTTGGTTACTCAACGAGTTCCAAACACGCGCTGCACATCTTGCGTACCCTTGCTTAGCGAAGAAGCCATTTTGAATACGTGCAGTCGGTAAACCCAGCGGTGTGCGAAACACCACAAATGCACCTCTTGTGTACCTTCCTTAATGGAGAAGCCACGCGTAATCCGTAGAGTTGGGTAACTCAGCGGTGACTAACACGAACTGCGCTTCTTGTGACCCTTGCTTAGTGAAGGAGCCAATTCGAATCCGTGCGGTCGGAAACTCAGCAGTGCCTACACTACAAGCGCACCTGTTGTGCGCGGCTCCTTAATAGAGGAGCCATATGGAATCGTGCGAGCGGAAACTCAGCGGAATGCTGGCGCGCAAATGCACCTCGTGTGTGTACTTTCTTAGCGCGAGGCCATGTGGAATCCGTTGAGTCGGGTAACTCAACAGCGTGCGAAACATCGCACTGCTGCGTGTTGTGTCGCTTGCTTAGCGGTCAAGACATTTGGAATCCGTCAGTCGGAAACCCAGTAGAATGCCAAACACGCAAATGCACCTCCTGCGTGCACTTCCACGAGGAGAAGCCATGTGGAATCTGTGCGAGTCGGGTGACTCAAAACGATGCCAAGCGGGCACTACACTTATTGTGTACCCTTGCTTGGAGAAGAAGCCGTCTGGAATCCGTACGTGTCAGGAAACTCAAAGGTGTGCCAAACACGCAAATGCACCTCTTGTGCGCCGTACCTAAATAGAGGAGCCGCACAGGATCCGTACGAGCCAGGTAACTCAGAAGAGTGTCGAACACCGTGGTGCACTTCCTGTGTACTCTTGCGTAGGGAAGAAGCCATTTCGAATCCGTCAGTCGTGAAACTCACGGAGTGCCAAACACATAAATGACCTTTTCTGCGCACTTCCTTAATGGAGAAGCCGTATGGAATCCGTGCGTGTCGGGAATCTCAGCGGTGTGCCAAACACATAAATGCACCTCTTGTGTGCACTTTATTAATGGAGAAGCCACGGAGTCCGTATGAGTGGGGTCACTCTGAGTGCCAAACACCACGCTGCACCTCTTGTGTACCCATGCTTACGAAGAAGCCAATTGGAATCATACAGTCGGAAACTCAACAGGCGCCAAACACACGCAAATGCCGTCTTGTATGCACTTCCTATGTGGATAAGCCTTGTGGATTCCGTGCAGTGGGGTTACAAAATGGAATGCCAAGCGCGCACTGCACTTCTTGTGCGTCCTTGCTTAGTGAAGAAGCCATTTGGAATACGTATGGGTCTGTAAACCCAGCGGTGTGACAAACACATAAATGCACCTCTTGTGTGCACTTTATTGATGGGAATGCCATCAGGAATCTGTGCGACTCGGGTTACTCAACAGATTTTCAAACACCGCCTGGACATCTTGTGCACCTTGCTTAGCGAAGAAGCGTTTGCAGTCCGTGCAGTGAAACCCAACAGTGTGCCAAACACATAAATGTACCTCTTGCGCGCCCTTCCTTAATGGAGGTGCCATGTGAAATCCGTAGAGTCGGGTCACTCAACAGACTGCTAAACACCGCACTTCACGTCTTGTGTTCCTTGCTTAGCGAAGAAGCCATTTCAAATACGTGCAGTCGGCGAACTCATCAGGACCGAACACGCAAATGCACATCCTGTGTGCCCTTCCATAACAGACTTGCCATATGGAGTCCGTACAAGTCGGGTAACTTCGTTAGAGTGCGATCACCGCTCTGCACTTCAAGTGTACTCACGCTCGGGAAGAAGCCACATGGAATCCGATCGAGTCGGGAACTCAGCGGTGCGCCAAACATCACAAATGCACCTCTTGTATGCACTTCCTTAATAGGAAGCCGTGTGGAATTAAATGCAGTCGGAAACTCAGCAGTGCCAAACTCATAAATGCACCAGTAGTGCGCACTTCCTTAATGGGGATGACATGGAATCCGTGCGAGGTGGAAAACTCAGCGGAGTGTCGAACACATAAATGCACCTCTTGTGCGCACTTTCTTAATTGAGAAGCCTTGTGGAATCCGTAAAAGTCGGGTTACTGAGCAAGTACCAAACACCACACGCACATCTTATCCACCCTTGCTTAGCGAAGAAGCAATTGGGATCCGTCTGAGTCGGAAACTGAGCAGCTATGCGAAGACCGCAAATGCCCCTCTTATGTGCACTATCTTAATGGGAAGCCATGTGGAGTCCGTCTGCAGTCGGGTTACTCAATAGAGTTGAAGCACCGCGTTGGACATCTTGTGTACCCTTGCTTAGCAAAGCAGCTATTTGGAATACGTGCAGTCGGGAACTGAGCGCTGTGCCAAACACATAAATGCACCTCTTGTGTGCACTTCCTTCATGGAGAAGCCATGTGGAATCCGTCTGAGTTGGTTACTCAACGAGTTCCAAACACCGCTGCACATCTTGCGTACCCTTGCTTAGCGAAGAAGCCATTTTGAATACGTGCAGTCGGTAAACCCAGCGGTGTGCGAAACACCACAAATGCACCTCTTGTGTACCTTCCTTAATGGAGAAGCCACGCGTAATCCGTAGAGTTGGGTAACTCAGCGGTGACTAACACCGAACTGCGCTTCTTGTGACCCTTGCTTAGTGAAGGAGCCAATTCGAATCCGTGCGGGTCGGAAACTCAGCGGAGTGCCTACACTACAAGCGCACCTGTTGTGCGCAGCTCCTTAATAGAGGAGCCATATGGAATCGTGCGAGCGGAAACTCAGCGGAATGCTGGCGCGCAAATGCACCTCGTGTGTGTACTTTCTTAGCGCGAGAGGCCATGTGGAATCCGTTAGTCGGGTAACTCAACAGCGTGCGAAACGCCTCGCACTGCGTGTTGTGTGCGCTTGCTTAGCGGTCAAGACATTTGGAATCCGTCAGTCGGAAACCCAGTAGAATGCCAAACACATAAATGCACCTCCTGCGTGCACTTCCACGAAGGAGAAGCCATGTGGAATCTGTACGAGTCGGGTGACTCAAAACAGTGCCAAACGCGGGCACTACACTTATTGTGTACCCTTGCTTGGAGAAGAAGCCGTCTGGAATCCGTACGTGTCAGGAAACTCAAAGGTGTGCCAAACACGCAAATGCACCTCTTGTGCGCCGTACCTAAATAGAGGAGCCGCACAGGATCCGTACGAGCCAGGTAACTCAGAAGAGTGTCGAACACCGTGGTGCACTTCCTGTGTACTCTTGCGTAGGGAAGAAGCCATTTCGAATCCGTCAAGTCGTGAAACTCACGGAGTGCCAAACACATAAATGACCTTTTCTGCGCACTTCCTTAATGGAGAAGCCGTATGGAATCCGTGCGTGTCGGGAATCTCAGCGGTGTGCCAAACACATAAATGCACCTCTTGTGTGCACTTTATTAATGGAGAAGCCACGGAGTCCGTATGAGTGGGGTCACTCTGAGTGCCAAACACCACGCTGCACCTCTTGTGTACCCATGCTTACGAAGAAGCCAATTGGAATCATACAGTCGGAAACTCAACAGGCGCCAAACACACGCAAATGCCGTCTTGTATGCACTTCCTATGTGGATAAGCCTTGTGGATTCCGTACGAGTGGGGTTACAAAATGGAATGCCAAACGCCGCACTGCACTTCTTGTGCGTCCTTGCTTAGTGAAGAAGCCATTTGGAATACGTATGGGTCTGTAAACCCAACGGTGTGACAAACACCGCAAATGCACCTCTTGTGTGCACTTTATTGATGGGAATGCCATCAGGAATCTGTACGACTCGGGTTACTCAACAGATTTTCAAACACCGCCTGGACATCTTGTGCACCTTGCTTAGCGAAGAAGCCGTTTGCAGTCCGTGCAGTGGAAACCCAACAGTGTGCCAAACACATAAATGTACCTCTTGCGCGCCTTCCTTAATGGAGGTGCCATGTGAAATCCGTAGAGTCGGGTCACTCAACAGACTGCTAAACACCGCACTTCACGTCTTGTGTTCCTTGCTTAGCGAAGAAGCCATTTCAAATACGTGCAGTCGGCGAACTCATCAGGACCGAACACGCAAATGCACATCCTGTGTGCCCTTCCATAACAGACTTGCCATATGGAGTCCGTACAAGTCGGGTAACTTCGTTAGAGTGCGATCACCGCTCTGCACTTCAAGTGTACTCACGCTCGGGAAGAAGCCACATGGAATCCGATCGAGTCGGGAACTCAGCGGTGCGCCAAACATCACAAATGCACCTCTTGTATGCACTTCCTTAATAGGAAGCCGTGTGGAATTAAATGCAGTCGGAAACTCAGCGGTGCCAAACTCCGCAAATGCACCAGTAGTGCGCACTTCCTTAATGGGGATGACATGGAATCCGTGCGAGGTGGAAAACTCAGCGGAGTGTCGAACACATAAATGCACCTCTTGTGCGCACTTTCTTAATTGAGAAGCCTTGTGGAATCCGTAAAAGTCGGGTTACTGAGCAGTACCAAACACCACACGCACATCTTATCCACCCTTGCTTAGCGAAGAAGCAATTGGGATCCGTCTGAGTCGGAAACTGAGCAGCTATGCGAAGACCGCAAATGCCCCTCTTATGTGCACTATCTTAATGGGAAGCCATGTGGAGTCCGTCAGTCGGGTTACTCAATAGAGTTGAAGCACGCGTTGGACATCTTGTGTACCCTTGCTTAGCAAAGCAGCTATTTGGAATACGTGCAGTCGGGAACTGAGCGCTGTGCCAAACACATAAATGCACCTCTTGTGTGCACTTCCTTCATGGAGAAGCCATGTGGAATCCGTCTGAGTTGGTTACTCAACAGAGTTCCAAACACCGCTGCACATCTTGCGTACCCTTGCTTAGCGAAGAAGCCATTTTGAATACGTGCAGTCGGTAAACCCAGCGGTGTGCGAAACACCACAAATGCACCTCTTGTGTACCTTCCTTAATGGAGAAGCCACGCGTAATCCGTAGAGTTGGGTAACTCAGCGGTGACTAACACCGAACTGCGCTTCTTGTGACCCTTGCTTAGTGAAGGAGCCAATTCGAATCCGTGCGGGTCGGAAACTCAGCGGAGTGCCTACACTACAAGCGCACCTGTTGTGCGCGGCTCCTTAATAGAGGAGCCATATGGAATCGTCTGAGCGGAAACTCAGCGGAATGCTGGCGCGCAAATGCACCTCGTGTGTGTACTTTCTTAGCGCGAGGCCATGTGGAATCCGTTGAGTCGGGTAACTCAACAGCGTGCGAAACATCGCACTGCGTGTTGTGTGCGCTTGCTTAGCGGTCAAGACATTTGGAATCCGTCAGTCGGAAACCCAGTAGAATGCCAAACACGCAAATGCACCTCCTGCGTGCACTTCCACGAAGGAGAAGCCATGTGGAATCTGTGCGAGTCGGGTGACTCAAAACGAGTGCCAAGCGGGCACTACACTTATTGTGTACCCTTGCTTGGAGAAGAAGCCGTCTGGAATCCGTGCGTGTCGGAAACTCAAAGGTGTGCCAAACACGCAAATGCACCTCTTGTGCGCCGTACCTAAATAGAGGAGCATACGGGATCCGTGCGAGCCAGGTAACTCGGAAGAGTGTCGAACACCGTGGTGCACTTCTGTGTACTCTTGCGTAGGGAAGAAGCCATTTGAATCCGTCAGTCGTGAAACTCACGGAGTGCCAAACACATAAATGACCTTTTCTGCGCACTTCCTTAATGGAGAAGCCGTATGGAATCCGTGCGTGTCGGGAATCTCAGCGGTGTGCCAAACACATAAATGCACCTCTTGTGTGCACTTTATTAATGGAGAAGCCACGGAGTCCGTATGAGTGGGGTCACTCTGAGTGCCAAACACCACGCTGCACCTCTTGTGTACCCATGCTTACGAAGAAGCCAATTGGAATCATACAGTCGGAAACTCAACAGGCGCCAAACACATAAATGCCGTCTTGTATGCACTTCCTATGTGGATAAGCCTTGTGGATTCCGTGCAGTGGGGTTACAAAATGGAATGCCAAGCGCCGCACTGCACTTCTTGTGCGTCCTTGCTTAGTGAAGAAGCCATTTGGAATACGTATGGGTCTGTAAACCCAGCGGTGTGACAAACACCGCAAATGCACCTCTTGTGTGCACTTTATTGATAGGAATGCCATCAGGAATCTATGCGACTCGGGTTACTCAACAGATTTTCAAACACCGCCTGGACATCTTGTGCACCTTGCTTAGCGAAGAAGCCGTTTGCAGTCCGTGCAGTGAAACCCAACAGTGTGCCAAACACATAAATGTACCTCTTGCGCCCTTCCTTAATGGAGGTGCCATGTGAAATCCGTAGAGTCGGGTCACTCAACAGACTGCTAAACACCGCACTTCCGTCTTGTGTTCCTTGCTTAGCGAAGAAGCCATTTCAAATACGTGCAGTCGGCGAACTCATCAGGACCGAACACGCAAATGCACATCCTGTGTGCCCTTCCATAACAGACTTGCCATATGGAGTCCGTGCAAGTCGGGTAACTTCGTTAGAGTGCGATCACCGCTCTGCACTTCAAGTGTACTCACGCTCGGGAAGAAGCCACATGGAATCCGATCGAGTCGGGAACTCAGCGGTGCGCCAAACATCACAAATGCACCTCTTGTATGCACTTCCTTAATAGGAAGCCGTGTGGAATTAAATGCAGTCGGAAACTCAGCGGTGCCAAACTCCGCAAATGCACCAGTAGTGCGCACTTCCTTAATGGGGATGACATGGAATCCGTGCGAGTGGAAAACTCAGCGGAGTGTCGAACACATAAATGCACCTCTTGTGCGCACTTTCTTAATTGAGAAGCCTTGTGGAATCCGTAAAAGTCGGGTTACTGAGCAAGTACCAAACACCACACGCACATCTTATCCACCCTTGCTTAGCGAAGAAGCAATTGGGATCCGTCTGAGTCGGAAACTGAGCAGCTATGCGAAGACCGCAAATGCCCCTCTTATGTGCACTATCTTAATGGGAAGCCATGTGGAGTCCGTGCAGTCGGGTTACTCAATAGAGTTGAAGCACGCGTTGGACATCTTGTGTACCCTTGCTTAGCAAAGCAGCTATTTGGAATACGTGCAGTCGGGAACTGAGCGCTGTGCCAAACACATAAATGCACCTCTTGTGTGCACTTCCTTCATGGAGAAGCCATGTGGAATCCGTCTGAGTTGGTTACTCAACAGAGTTCCAAACACGCTGCACATCTTGCGTACCCTTGCTTAGCGAAGAAGCCATTTTGAATACGTGCAGTCGGTAAACCCAGCGGTGTGCGAAACACCACAAATGCACCTCTTGTGTACCTTCCTTAATGGAGAAGCCACGCGTAATCCGTAGAGTTGGGTAACTCAGCGGTGACTAACACCGAACTGCGCTTCTTGTGACCCTTGCTTAGTGAAGGAGCCAATTCGAATCCGTGCGGTCGGAAACTCAGCGGTGCCTACACTACAAGCGCACCTGTTGTGCGCAGCTCCTTAATAGAGGAGCCATATGGAATCGTGCGAGCGGAAACTCAGCGGAATGCTGGCGCGCAAATGCACCTCGTGTGTGTACTTTCTTAGCGCGAGGCCATGTGGAATCCGTTAGTCGGGTAACTCAACAGCGTGCGAAACATCGCACTGCGTGTTGTGTGCGCTTGCTTAGCGGTCAAGACATTTGGAATCCGTCAGTCGGAAACCCAGTAGAATGCCAAACACGCAAATGCACCTCCTGCGTGCACTTCCACGAAGGAGAAGCCATGTGGAATCTGTGCGAGTCGGGTGACTCAAAACGATGCCAAGCGGGCACTACACTTATTGTGTACCCTTGCTTGGAGAAGAAGCGTCGGAATCCGTGCGTGTCGGAAACTCAAGGTGTGCCAAACACGCAAATGCACCTCTTGTGCGCCGTACCTAAATAGAGGAGCCGCACGGGATCCGTGCGAGCCAGGTAACTCGGAAGAGTGTCGAACACCGTGGTGCACTTCCTGTGTACTCTTGCGTAGGGAAGAAGCCATTTGAATCCGTCAGTCGTGAAACTCACGGAGTGCCAAACACATAAATGACCTTTTCTGCGCACTTCCTTAATGGAGAAGCCGTATGGAATCCGTGCGTGTCGGGAATCTCAGCGGTGTGCCAAACACATAAATGCACCTCTTGTGTGCACTTTATTAATGGAGAAGCCACGGAGTCCGTATGAGTGGGGTCACTCTGAGTGCCAAACACCACGCTGCACCTCTTGTGTACCCATGCTTACGAAGAAGCCAATTGGAATCATACAGTCGGAAACTCAACAGGCGCCAAACACACGCAAATGCCGTCTTGTATGCACTTCCTATGTGGATAAGCCTTGTGGATTCCGTGCAGTGGGGTTACAAAATGGAATGCCAAGCGCGCACTGCACTTCTTGTGCGTCCTTGCTTAGTGAAGAAGCCATTTGGAATACGTATGGGTCTGTAAACCCAGCGGTGTGACAAACACCGCAAATGCACCTCTTGTGTGCACTTTATTGATGGGAATGCCATCAGGAATCTGTGCGACTCGGGTTACTCAACAGATTTTCAAACACCGCTGGACATCTTGTGCACCTTGCTTAGCGAAGAAGCCGTTTGCAGTCCGTGCAGTGAAACCCAACAGTGTGCCAAACACGCAAATGTACCTCTTGCGCGCCCTTCCTTAATGGAGGTGCCATGTGAAATCCGTAGAGTCGGGTCACTCAACAGACTGCTAAACACCGCACTTCCGTCTTGTGTTCCTTGCTTAGCGAAGAAGCCATTTCAAATACGTGCAGTCGGCGAACTCATCAGGACCGAACACGCAAATGCACATCCTGTGTGCCCTTCCATAACAGACTTGCCATATGGAGTCCGTACAAGTCGGGTAACTTCGTTAGAGTGCGATCACCGCTCTGCACTTCAAGTGTACTCACGCTCGGGAAGAAGCCACATGGAATCCGATCGAGTCGGGAACTCAGCGGTCGCCAAACATCACAAATGCACCTCTTGTATGCACTTCCTTAATAGGAAGCCGTGTGGAATTAAATGCAGTCGGAAACTCAGCGGTGCCAAACTCATAAATGCACCAGTAGTGCGCACTTCCTTAATGGGGATGACATGGAATCCGTGCGAGTGGAAAACTCAGCGGAGTGTCGAACACATAAATGCACCTCTTGTGCGCACTTTCTTAATTGAGAAGCCTTGTGGAATCCGTAAAAGTCGGGTTACTGAGCAAGTACCAAACACCACACGCACATCTTATCCACCCTTGCTTAGCGAAGAAGCAATTGGGATCCGTCTGAGTCGGAAACTGAGCAGCTATGCGAAGACCGCAAATGCCCCTCTTATGTGCACTATCTTAATGGGAAGCCATGTGGAGTCCGTCTGAGTCGGGTTACTCAATAGAGTTGAAGCACGCGTTGGACATCTTGTGTACCCTTGCTTAGCAAAGCAGCTATTTGGAATACGTGCAGTCGGGAACTGAGCGCTGTGCCAAACACATAAATGCACCTCTTGTGTGCACTTCCTTCATGGAGAAGCCATGTGGAATCCGTCTGAGTTGGTTACTCAACGAGTTCCAAACACGCTGCACATCTTGCGTACCCTTGCTTAGCGAAGAAGCCATTTTGAATACGTGCAGTCGGTAAACCCAGCGGTGTGCGAAACACCACAAATGCACCTCTTGTGTACCTTCCTTAATGGAGAAGCCACGCGTAATCCGTAGAGTTGGGTAACTCAGCGGTGACTAACACCGAACTGCGCTTCTTGTGACCCTTGCTTAGTGAAGGAGCCAATTCGAATCCGTGCGGGTCGGAAACTCAGCGGAGTGCCTACACTACAAGCGCACCTGTTGTGCGCAGCTCCTTAATAGAGGAGCCATATGGAATCGTGCGAGCGGAAACTCAGCGGAATGCTGGCGCGCAAATGCACCTCGTGTGTGTACTTTCTTAGCGCGAGGCCATGTGGAATCCGTTGAGTCGGGTAACTCAACAGCGTGCGAAACATCGCACTGCGTGTGTTGTGTGCGCTTGCTTAGCGGTCAAGACATTTGGAATCCGTCAGTCGGAAACCCGGTAGAATGCCAAACACGCAAATGCACCTCCTGCGTGCACTTCCACGAGGAGAAGCCATGTGGAATCTGTGCGAGTCGGGTGACTCAAAGCAGTGCCAAGCGGGCACTACACTTATTGTGTACCCTTGCTTGGAGAAGAAGCCGTCGGAA
The DNA here is from genome assembly GCA_036346575.1 of Dendrocalamus sinicus. Classification (NCBI taxonomy): domain Eukaryota; kingdom Viridiplantae; phylum Streptophyta; class Magnoliopsida; order Poales; family Poaceae; genus Dendrocalamus; species Dendrocalamus sinicus. The sequence goes on along the minus strand of JAYEVI010000457.1, from coordinate 45,625 downwards.
TCCGTGCGTGTCGGGAAACTCAAAGGTGTGCCAAACACGCAAATGCACCTCTTGTGCGCCGTACCTAAATAGAGGAGCCGCACGGGATCCGTGCGAGCCAGGTAACTCGGAAGAGTGTCGAACACCGTGGTGCACTTCTGTGTACTCTTGCGTAGGAAGAAGCCATTTGAATCCGTCAGTCGTGAAACTCACGGAGTGCCAAACACATAAATGACCTTTTCTGCGCACTTCCTTAATGGAGAAGCCGTATGGAATCCGTGCGTGTCGGGAATCTCAGCGGTGTGCCAAACACATAAATGCACCTCTTGTGTGCACTTTATTAATGGAGAAGCCACGGAGTCCGTATGAGTGGGGTCACTCTGAGTGCCAAACACCACGCTGCACCTCTTGTGTACCCATGCTTACGAAGAAGCCAATTGGAATCATACAGTCGGAAACTCAACAGGCGCCAAACACACGCAAATGCCGTCTTGTATGCACTTCCTATGTGGATAAGCCTTGTGGATTCCGTGCAGTGGGGTTACAAAATGGAATGCCAAGCGCCGCACTGCACTTCTTGTGCGTCCTTGCTTAGTGAAGAAGCCATTTGGAATACGTATGGGTCTGTAAACCCAGCGGTGTGACAAACACCGCAAATGCACCTCTTGTGTGCACTTTATTGATGGGAATGCCATCAGGAATCTGTGCGACTCGGGTTACTCAACAGATTTTCAAACACCGCCTGGACATCTTGTGCACCTTGCTTAGCGAAGAAGCGTTTGCAGTCCGTGCAGTGAAACCCAACAGTGTGCCAAACACATAAATGTACCTCTTGCGCCCTTCCTTAATGGAGGTGCCATGTGAAATCCGTAGAGTCGGGTCACTCAACAGACTGCTAAACACCGCACTTCCGTCTTGTGTTCCTTGCTTAGCGAAGAAGCCATTTCAAATACGTGCAGTCGGCGAACTCATCAGGACCGAACACGCAAATGCACATCCTGTGTGCCCTTCCATAACAGACTTGCCATATGGAGTCCGTACAAGTCGGGTAACTTCGTTAGAGTGCGATCACCGCTCTGCACTTCAAGTGTACTCACGCTCGGGAAGAAGCCACATGGAATCCGATCGAGTCGGGAACTCAGCGGTCGCCAAACATCACAAATGCACCTCTTGTATGCACTTCCTTAATAGGAAGCCGTGTGGAATTAAATGCAGTCGGAAACTCAGCGGTGCCAAACTCATAAATGCACCAGTAGTGCGCACTTCCTTAATGGGGATGACATGGAATCCGTGCGAGGTGGAAAACTCAGCGGAGTGTCGAACACATAAATGCACCTCTTGTGCGCACTTTCTTAATTGAGAAGCCTTGTGGAATCCGTAAAAGTCGGGTTACTGAGCAGTACCAAACACCACACGCACATCTTATCCACCCTTGCTTAGCGAAGAAGCAATTGGGATCCGTCTGAGTCGGAAACTGAGCAGCTATGCGAAGACCGCAAATGCCCCTCTTATGTGCACTATCTTAATGGGAAGCCATGTGGAGTCCGTCAGTCGGGTTACTCAATAGAGTTGAAGCACGCGTTGGACATCTTGTGTACCCTTGCTTAGCAAAGCAGCTATTTGGAATACGTGCAGTCGGGAACTGAGCGCTGTGCCAAACACATAAATGCACCTCTTGTGTGCACTTCCTTCATGGAGAAGCCATGTGGAATCCGTCTGAGTTGGTTACTCAACGAGTTCCAAACACGCTGCACATCTTGCGTACCCTTGCTTAGCGAAGAAGCCATTTTGAATACGTGCAGTCGGTAAACCCAGCGGTGTGCGAAACACCACAAATGCACCTCTTGTGTACCTTCCTTAATGGAGAAGCCACGCGTAATCCGTAGAGTTGGGTAACTCAGCGGTGACTAACACCGAACTGCGCTTCTTGTGACCCTTGCTTAGTGAAGGAGCCAATTCGAATCCGTGCGGTCGGAAACTCAGCGGAGTGCCTACACTACAAGCGCACCTGTTGTGCGCAGCTCCTTAATAGAGGAGCCATATGGAATCGTGCGAGCGGGGAAACTCAGCGGAATGCTGGCGCGCAAATGCACCTCGTGTGTGTACTTTCTTAGCGCGAGAGCCATGTGGAATCCGTTGAGTCGGGTAACTCAACAGCGTGCGAAACATCGCACTGCGTGTTGTGTGCGCTTGCTTAGCGGTCAAGACATTTGGAATCCGTCAGTCGGAAACCCAGTAGAATGCCAAACACATAAATGCACCTCCTGCGTGCACTTCCACGAAGGAGAAGCCATGTGGAATCTGTGCGAGTCGGGTGACTCAAAGCAGTGCCAAGCGGGCACTACACTTATTGTGTACCCTTGCTTGGAGAAGAAGCCGTGCGGAATCCGTGCGTGTCGGAAACTCAAAGGTGTGCCAAACACGCAAATGCACCTCTTGTGCGCCGTACCTAAATAGAGGAGCCGCACGGGATCCGTGCGAGCCAGGTAACTCGGAAGAGTGTCGAACACCGTGGTGCACTTCTGTGTACTCTTGCGTAGGAAGAAGCCATTTCGAATCCGTCAGTCGTGAAACTCACGGAGTGCCAAACACATAAATGACCTTTTCTGCGCACTTCCTTAATGGAGAAGCCGTATGGAATCCGTGCGTGTCGGGAATCTCAGCGGTGTGCCAAACACATAAATGCACCTCTTGTGTGCACTTTATTAATGGAGAAGCCACGGAGTCCGTATGAGTGGGGTCACTCTGAGTGCCAAACACCACGCTGCACCTCTTGTGTACCCATGCTTACGAAGAAGCCAATTGGAATCATACAGTCGGAAACTCAACAGGCGCCAAACACACGCAAATGCCGTCTTGTATGCACTTCCTATGTGGATAAGCCTTGTGGATTCCGTGCAGTGGGGTTACAAAATGGAATGCCAAGCGCCGCACTGCACTTCTTGTGCGTCCTTGCTTAGTGAAGAAGCCATTTGGAATACGTATGGGTCTGTAAACCCAGCGGTGTGACAAACACCGCAAATGCACCTCTTGTGTGCACTTTATTGATGGGAATGCCATCAGGAATCTGTGCGACTCGGGTTACTCAACAGATTTTCAAACACCGCCTGGACATCTTGTGCACCTTGCTTAGCGAAGAAGCGTTTGCAGTCCGTGCAGTGAAACCCAACAGTGTGCCAAACACGCAAATGTACCTCTTGCGCGCCTTCCTTAATGGAGGTGCCATGTGAAATCCGTAGAGTCGGGTCACTCAACAGACTGCTAAACACCGCACTTCCGTCTTGTGTTCCTTGCTTAGCGAAGAAGCCATTTCAAATACGTGCAGTCGGCGAACTCATCAGGACCGAACACGCAAATGCACATCCTGTGTGCCCTTCCATAACAGACTTGCCATATGGAGTCCGTACAAGTCGGGTAACTTCGTTAGAGTGCGATCACCGCTCTGCACTTCAAGTGTACTCACGCTCGGGAAGAAGCCACATGGAATCCGATCGAGTCGGGAACTCAGCGGTGCGCCAAACATCACAAATGCACCTCTTGTATGCACTTCCTTAATAGGAAGCCGTGTGGAATTAAATGCAGTCGGAAACTCAGCGGTGCCAAACTCATAAATGCACCAGTAGTGCGCACTTCCTTAATGGGGATGACATGGAATCCGTGCGAGTGGAAAACTCAGCGGAGTGTCGAACACATAAATGCACCTCTTGTGCGCACTTTCTTAATTGAGAAGCCTTGTGGAATCCGTAAAAGTCGGGTTACTGAGCAAGTACCAAACACCACCGCACATCTTATCCACCCTTGCTTAGCGAAGAAGCAATTGGGATCCGTCTGAGTCGGAAACTGAGCGCTATGCGAAGACCGCAAATGCCCCTCTTATGTGCACTATCTTAATGGGAAGCCATGTGGAGTCCGTCTGAGTCGGGTTACTCAATAGAGTTGAAGCACGCGTTGGACATCTTGTGTACCCTTGCTTAGCAAAGCTATTTGGAATACGTGCAGTCGGGAACTGAGCGCTGTGCCAAACACATAAATGCACCTCTTGTGTGCACTTCCTTCATGGAGAAGCCATGTGGAATCCGTCTGAGTTGGTTACTCAACAGAGTTCCAAACACCGCTGCACATCTTGCGTACCCTTGCTTAGCGAAGAAGCCATTTTGAATACGTGCAGTCGGTAAACCCAGCGGTGTGCGAAACACCACAAATGCACCTCTTGTGTACCTTCCTTAATGGAGAAGCCACGCGTAATCCGTAGAGTTGGGTAACTCAGCGGTGACTAACACGAACTGCGCTTCTTGTGACCCTTGCTTAGTGAAGGAGCCAATTCGAATCCGTGCGGGTCGGAAACTCAGCAGTGCCTACACTACAAGCGCACCTGTTGTGCGCGGCTCCTTAATAGAGGAGCCATATGGAATCGTGCGAGCGGGAAACTCAGCGGAATGCTGGCGCGCAAATGCACCTCGTGTGTGTACTTTCTTAGCGCGAGGCCATGTGGAATCCGTTGAGTCGGGTAACTCAACAGCGTGCGAAACATCGCACTGCGTGTGTTGTGTACGCTTGCTTAGCGGTCAAGACATTTGGAATCCGTCAGTCGGAAACCCAGTAGAATGCCAAACACGCAAATGCACCTCCTGCGTGCACTTCCACGAAGGAGAAGCCATGTGGAATCTGTGCGAGTCGGGTGACTCAAAACAGTGCCAAGCGGGCACTACACTTATTGTGTACCCTTGCTTGGAGAAGAAGCCGTCTGGAATCCGTGCGTGTCGGAAACTCAAAGGTGTGCCAAACACGCAAATGCACCTCTTGTGCGCCGTACCTAAATAGAGGAGCATACGGGATCCGTGCGAGCCAGGTAACTCGGAAGAGTGTCGAACACCGTGGTGCACTTCTGTGTACTCTTGCGTAGGGAAGAAGCCATTTGAATCCGTCAGTCGTGAAACTCACGGAGTGCCAAACACCGCAAATGACCTTTTCTGCGCACTTCCTTAATGGAGAAGCCGTATGGAATCCGTGCGTGTCGGGAATCTCAGCGGTGTGCCAAACACATAAATGCACCTCTTGTGTGCACTTTATTAATGGAGAAGCCACCGGAGTCCGTATGAGTGGGGTCACTCTGAGAGTGCCAAACACCACGCTGCACCTCTTGTGTACCCATGCTTACGAAGAAGCCAATTGGAATCATACAGTCGGAAACTCAACAGGCGCCAAACACACGCAAATGCCGTCTTGTATGCACTTCCTATGTGGATAAGCCTTGTGGATTCCGTGCAGTGGGGTTACAAAATGGAATGCCAAGCGCCGCACTGCACTTCTTGTGCGTCCTTGCTTAGTGAAGAAGCCATTTGGAATACGTATGGGTCTGTAAACCCAGCGGTGTGACAAACACCGCAAATGCACCTCTTGTGTGCACTTTATTGATGGGAATGCCATCAGGAATCTGTGCGACTCGGGTTACTCAACAGATTTTCAAACACCGCACTGGACATCTTGTGCACCTTGCTTAGCGAAGAAGCCGTTTGCAGTCCGTGCAGTGGAAACCCAACAGTGTGCCAAACACATAAATGTACCTCTTGCGCGCCCTTCCTTAATGGAGGTGCCATGTGAAATCCGTAGAGTCGGGTCACTCAACAGACTGCTAAACACCGCACTTCACGTCTTGTGTTCCTTGCTTAGCGAAGAAGCCATTTCAAATACGTGCAGTCGGCGAACTCATCAGGACCGAACACGCAAATGCACATCCTGTGTGCCCTTCCATAACAGACTTGCCATATGGAGTCCGTGCAAGTCGGGTAACTTCGTTAGAGTGCGATCACCGCTCTGCACTTCAAGTGTACTCACGCTCGGGAAGAAGCCACATGGAATCCGATCGAGTCGGGAACTCAGCGGTCGCCAAACATCACAAATGCACCTCTTGTATGCACTTCCTTAATAGGAAGCCGTGTGGAATTAAATGCAGTCGGAAACTCAGCGGTGCCAAACTCATAAATGCACCAGTAGTGCGCACTTCCTTAATGGGGATGACATGGAATCCGTGCGAGGTGGAAAACTCAGCGGAGTGTCGAACACATAAATGCACCTCTTGTGCGCACTTTCTTAATTGAGAAGCCTTGTGGAATCCGTAAAAGTCGGGTTACTGAGCAAGTACCAAACACCACGCACATCTTATCCACCCTTGCTTAGCGAAGAAGCAATTGGGATCCGTCTGAGTCGGAAACTGAGCGCTATGCGAAGACCGCAAATGCCCCTCTTATGTGCACTATCTTAATGGGAAGCCATGTGGAGTCCGTCTGAGTCGGGTTACTCAATAGAGTTGAAGCACGCGTTGGACATCTTGTGTACCCTTGCTTAGCAAAGCAGCTATTTGGAATACGTGCAGTCGGGAACTGAGCGCTGTGCCAAACACATAAATGCACCTCTTGTGTGCACTTCCTTCATGGAGAAGCCATGTGGAATCCGTCTGAGTTGGTTACTCAACGAGTTCCAAACACCGCTGCACATCTTGCGTACCCTTGCTTAGCGAAGAAGCCATTTTGAATACGTGCAGTCGGTAAACCCAGCGGTGTGCGAAACACCACAAATGCACCTCTTGTGTACCTTCCTTAATGGAGAAGCCACGCGTAATCCGTAGAGTTGGGTAACTCAGCGGTGACTAACACCGAACTGCGCTTCTTGTGACCCTTGCTTAGTGAAGGAGCCAATTCGAATCCGTGCGGGTCGGAAACTCAGCGGTGCCTACACTACAAGCGCACCTGTTGTGCGCGGCTCCTTAATAGAGGAGCCATATGGAATCGTGCGAGCGGGAAACTCAGCGGAATGCTGGCGCGCAAATGCACCTCGTGTGTGTACTTTCTTAGCGCGAGAGGCCATGTGGAATCCGTTGAGTCGGGTAACTCAACAGCGTGCGAAACATCGCACTGCGTGTGTTGTGTCACGCTTGCTTAGCGGTCAAGACATTTGGAATCCGTCAGTCGGAAACCCGTAGAATGCCAAACACGCAAATGCACCTCCTGCGTGCACTTCCACGAGAGAAGCCATGTGGAATCTGTGCGAGTCGGGTGACTCAAAGCAGTGCCAAGCGGGCACTACACTTATTGTGTACCCTTGCTTGGAGAAGAAGCCGTCGGAATCCGTGCGTGTCGGAAACTCAAAGGTGTGCCAAACACGCAAATGCACCTCTTGTGCGCCGTACCTAAATAGAGGAGCATACGGGATCCGTGCGAGCCAGGTAACTCGGAAGAGTGTCGAACACCGTGGTGCACTTCCTGTGTACTCTTGCGTAGGGAAGAAGCCATTTCGAATCCGTCCAGTCGTGAAACTCACGGAGTGCCAAACACATAAATGACCTTTTCTGCGCACTTCCTTAATGGAGAAGCCGTATGGAATCCGTGCGTGTCGGGAATCTCAGCGGTGTGCCAAACACATAAATGCACCTCTTGTGTGCACTTTATTAATGGAGAAGCCACGGAGTCCGTATGAGTGGGGTCACTCTGAGTGCCAAACACCACGCTGCACCTCTTGTGTACCCATGCTTACGAAGAAGCCAATTGGAATCATACAGTCGGAAACTCAACAGGCGCCAAACACACGCAAATGCACGTCTTGTATGCACTTCCTATGTGGATAAGCCTTGTGGATTCCGTGCAGTGGGGTTACAAAATGGAATGCCAAGCGCCGCACTGCACTTCTTGTGCGTCCTTGCTTAGTGAAGAAGCCATTTGGAATACGTATGGGTCTGTAAACCCAGCGGTGTGACAAACACCGCAAATGCACCTCTTGTGTGCACTTTATTGATGGGAATGCCATCAGGAATCTGTGCGACTCGGGTTACTCAACAGATTTTCAAACACCGCCTGGACATCTTGTGCACCTTGCTTAGCGAAGAAGCCGTTTGCAGTCCGTGCAGTGGAAACCCAACAGTGTGCCAAACACGCAAATGTACCTCTTGCGCGCCCTTCCTTAATGGAGGTGCCATGTGAAATCCGTAGAGTCGGGTCACTCAACAGACTGCTAAACACCGCACTTCACGTCTTGTGTTCCTTGCTTAGCGAAGAAGCCATTTCAAATACGTGCAGTCGGCGAACTCATCAGGACCGAACACGCAAATGCACATCCTGTGTGCCCTTCCATAACAGACTTGCCATATGGAGTCCGTACAAGTCGGGTAACTTCGTTAGAGTGCGATCACCGCTCTGCACTTCAAGTGTACTCACGCTCGGGAAGAAGCCACATGGAATCCGATCGAGTCGGGAACTCAGCGGTCGCCAAACATCACAAATGCACCTCTTGTATGCACTTCCTTAATAGGAAGCCGTGTGGAATTAAATGCAGTCGGAAACTCAGCGGTGCCAAACTCCGCAAATGCACCAGTAGTGCGCACTTCCTTAATGGGGATGACATGGAATCCGTGCGAGGTGGAAAACTCAGCGGAGTGTCGAACACATAAATGCACCTCTTGTGCGCACTTTCTTAATTGAGAAGCCTTGTGGAATCCGTAAAAGTCGGGTTACTGAGCAAGTACCAAACACCACGCACATCTTATCCACCCTTGCTTAGCGAAGAAGCAATTGGGATCCGTCTGAGTCGGAAACTGAGCGCTATGCGAAGACCGCAAATGCCCCTCTTATGTGCACTATCTTAATGGGGAAGCCATGTGGAGTCCGTCTGAGTCGGGTTACTCAATAGAGTTGAAGCACGCGTTGGACATCTTGTGTACCCTTGCTTAGCAAAGCAGCTATTTGGAATACGTGCAGTCGGGAACTGAGCGCTGTGCCAAACACCGCAAATGCACCTCTTGTGTGCACTTCCTTCATGGAGAAGCCATGTGGAATCCGTACGAGTTGGTTACTCAACAGAGTTCCAAACACCGCGCTGCACATCTTGCGTACCCTTGCTTAGCGAAGAAGCCATTTTGAATACGTACGAGTCGGTAAACCCAACGGTGTGCGAAACACCACAAATGCACCTCTTGTGTACCTTCCTTAATGGAGAAGCCACGCGTAATCCGTAGAGTTGGGTAACTCAGCCGAGTGACTAACACCGAACTGCGCTTCTTGTGACCCTTGCTTAGTGAAGGAGCCAATTCGAATCCGTACGGGTCGGGAAACTCAACGGAGTGCCTACACTACAAACGCACCTGTTGTGCGCAGCTCCTTAATAGAGGAGCCATATGGAATCGTACGAGCCGGGAAACTCAGCGGAATGCTGGCGCGCAAATGCACCTCGTGTGTGTACTTTCTTAGCGCGAGAGCCATGTGGAATCCGTTAGTCGGGTAACTCAACAGCGTGCGAAACATCGCACTGCGTGTTGTGTGTCGCTTGCTTAGCGGTCAAGACATTTGGAATCCGTCAGTCGGAAACCCAGTAGAATGCCAAACACCGCAAATGCACCTCCTGCGTGCACTTCCACGAAGGAGAAGCCATGTGGAATCTGTGCGAGTCGGGTGACTCAAAGCAGTGCCAAGCGGGCACTACACTTATTGTGTTGCCCTTGCTTGAGAAGAAGCCGTCTGGAATCCGTGCGTGTCGGAAACTCAAAGGTGTGCCAAACACGCAAATGCACCTCTTGTGCGCCGTACCTAAATAGAGGAGCGCACAAGTGCACGGGATCCGTGCGAGCCAGGTAACTCGGAAGAGTGTCGAACACCGTGGTGCACTTCTGTGTACTCTTGCGTAGGGAAGAAGCCATTTCGAATCCGTCAGTCGTGAAACTCACGGAGTGCCAAACACATAAAATGACCTTTTCTGCGCACTTCCTTAATGGAGAAGCCGTATGGAATCCGTGCGTGTCGGGAATCTCAGCGGTGTGCCAAACACATAAATGCACCTCTTGTGTGCACTTTATTAATGGAGAAGCCACACGGAGTCCGTATGAGTGGGGTCACTCTACAGAGTGCCAAACACCACGCTGCACCTCTTGTGTACCCATGCTTACGAAGAAGCCAATTGGAATCATACAGTCGGAAACTCAACAGGCGCCAAACACCGCAAATGCCGTCTTGTATGCACTTCCTATGTGGATAAGCCTTGTGGATTCCGTGCAGTGGGGTTACAAAATGGAATGCCAAGCGCCGCACTGCACTTCTTGTGCGTCCTTGCTTAGTGAAGAAGCCATTTGGAATACGTATGGGTCTGTAAACCCAGCGGTGTGACAAACACCGCAAATGCACCTCTTGTGTGCACTTTATTGATAGGAATGCCATCAGGAATCTGTGCGACTCGGGTTACTCAACAGATTTTCAAACACCGCACTGGACATCTTGTGCACCTTGCTTAGCGAAGAAGCCGTTTGCAGTCCGTGCAGTGGAACCCAACAGTGTGCCAAACACCGCAAATGTACCTCTTGCGCGCCCTTCCTTAATGGAGGTGCCATGTGAAATCCGTAGAGTCGGGTCACTCAACAGACTGCTAAACACCGCACTTCACGTCTTGTGTTCCTTGCTTAGCGAAGAAGCCATTTCAAATACGTGCAGTCGGCGAACTCATCAGGACCGAACACGCAAATGCACATCCTGTGTGCCCTTCCATAACAGACTTGCCATATGGAGTCCGTACAAGTCGGGTAACTTCGTTAGAGTGCGATCACCGCTCTGCACTTCAAGTGTACTCACGCTCGGGAAGAAGCCACATGGAATCCGATCGAGTCGGGAACTCAGCGGTCGCCAAACATCACAAATGCACCTCTTGTATGCACTTCCTTAATAGGAAGCCGTGTGGAATTAAATGCAGTCGGAAACTCAGCGGAGTGCCAAACTCCGCAAATGCACCAGTAGTGCGCACTTCCTTAATGGGGATGACATGGAATCCGTGCGAGTGGAAAACTCAGCGGAGTGTCGAACACATAAATGCACCTCTTGTGCGCACTTTCTTAATTGAGAAGCCTTGTGGAATCCGTAAAAGTCGGGTTACTGAGCAAGTACCAAACACCACACGCACATCTTATCCACCCTTGCTTAGCGAAGAAGCAATTGGGATCCGTCTGAGTCGGAAACTGAGCGCTATGCGAAGACCGCAAATGCCCCTCTTATGTGCACTATCTTAATGGGAAGCCATGTGGAGTCCGTCAGTCGGGTTACTCAATAGAGTTGAAGCACGCGTTGGACATCTTGTGTACCCTTGCTTAGCAAAGCAGCTATTTGGAATACGTGCAGTCGGGAACTGAGCGCTGTGCCAAACACATAAATGCACCTCTTGTGTGCACTTCCTTCATGGAGAAGCCATGTGGAATCCGTACGAGTTGGTTACTCAACAGAGTTCCAAACACACCGCTGCACATCTTGCGTACCCTTGCTTAGCGAAGAAGCCATTTTGAATACGTACGAGTCGGTAAACCCAACGGTGTGCGAAACACCACAAATGCACCTCTTGTGTACCTTCCTTAATGGAGAAGCCACGCGTAATCCGTAGAGTTGGGTAACTCAGCCGAGTGACTAACACCGAACTGCGCTTCTTGTGACCCTTGCTTAGTGAAGGAGCCAATTCGAATCCGTACGGGTCGGGAAACTCAACGGAGTGCCTACACTACAAACGCACCTGTTGTGCGCAGCTCCTTAATAGAGGAGCCATATGGAATCGTACGAGCCGGGAAACTCAACGGAATGCTGGCGCGCAAATGCACCTCGTGTGTGTACTTTCTTAGCGCGAGAGGCCATGTGGAATCCGTTAGTCGGGTAACTCAACAGCGTGCGAAACATCGCACTGCGTGTTGTGTGCGCTTGCTTAGCGGTCAAGACATTTGGAATCCGTCAGTCGGAAACCCGTAGAATGCCAAACACGCAAATGCACCTCCTGCGTGCACTTCCACGAGAGGAGAAGCCATGTGGAATCTGTGCGAGTCGGGTGACTCAAAGCAGTGCCAAGCGGGCACTACACTTATTGTGTACCCTTGCTTGGAGAAGAAGCCGTGCGGAATCCGTGCGTGTCGGAAACTCAAGGTGTGCCAAACACGCAAATGCACCTCTTGTGCGCCGTACCTAAATAGAGGAGCCGCACGGGATCCGTGCGAGCCAGGTAACTCGAAGAGTGTCGAACACCGTGGTGCACTTCCTGTGTACTCTTGCGTAGGGAAGAAGCCATTTCGAATCCGTCAGTGTCGAGTCGTGAAACTCACGGAGTGCCAAACACATAAATGACCTTTTCTGCGCACTTCCTTAATGGAGAAGCCGTATGGAATCCGTGCGTGTCGGGAATCTCAGCGGTGTGCCAAACACATAAATGCACCTCTTGTGTGCACTTTATTAATGGAGAAGCCACCGAGTCCGTATGAGTGGGGTCACTCTGAGTGCCAAACACCACGCTGCACCTCTTGTGTACCCATGCTTACGAAGAAGCCAATTGGAATCATACAGTCGGAAACTCAACAGGCGCCAAACACCGCAAATGCCGTCTTGTATGCACTTCCTATGTGGATAAGCCTTGTGGATTCCGTACGAGTGGGGTTACAAAATGGAATGCCAAACGCCGCACTGCACTTCTTGTGCGTCCTTGCTTAGTGAAGAAGCCATTTGGAATACGTATGGGTCTGTAAACCCAACGGTGTGACAAACACCGCAAATGCACCTCTTGTGTGCACTTTATTGATGGGAATGCCATCAGGAATCTGTACGACTCGGGTTACTCAACAGATTTTCAAACACCGCACTGGACATCTTGTGCACCCCTTGCTTAGCGAAGAAGCCGTTTGCAGTCCGTACGAGTCGGGAAACCCAACAGTGTGCCAAACACCGCAAATGTACCTCTTGCGCGCCCTTCCTTAATGGAGGTGCCATGTGAAATCCGTAGGAGTCGGGTCACTCAACAGACTGCTAAACACCGCACTTCACGTCTTGTGTTCCTTGCTTAGCGAAGAAGCCATTTCAAATACGTACGAGTCGGCGAACTCATCAGGACCCGAACACCGCAAATGCACATCCTGTGTGCCCTTCCATAACAGACTTGCCATATGGAGTCCGTACAAGTCGGGTAACTCGTTAGAGTGCCGATCACCGCTCTGCACTTCAAGTGTACTCACGCTCAGGGAAGAAGCCACATGGAATCCGATCGAGTCGGGGAACTCAGCGGTCGCCAAACATCACAAATGCACCTCTTGTATGCACTTCCTTAATAGGAAGCCGTGTGGAATTAAATGCAGTCGGAAACTCAGCGGAGTGCCAAACTCCGCAAATGCACCAGTAGTGCGCACTTCCTTAATGGGGATGACATGGAATCCGTGCGAGTTGGAAAACTCAGCGGAGTGTCGAACACCGCAAATGCACCTCTTGTGCGCACTTTCTTAATTGAGCAGCCTTGTGGAATCCGTAAAAGTCGGGTTACTGAGCAAGTACCAAACACCACACGCACATCTTATCCACCCTTGCTTAGCGAAGAAGCAATTGGGATCCGTCTGAGTCGGAAACTGAGCAGCTATGCGAAGACCGCAAATGCCCCTCTTATGTGCACTATCTTAATGGGAAGCCATGTGGAGTCCGTCTGAGTCGGGTTACTCAATAGAGTTGAAGCACGCGTTGGACATCTTGTGTACCCTTGCTTAGCAAAGCAGCTATTTGGAATACGTGCAGTCGGGAACTGAGCGCTGTGCCAAACACATAAATGCACCTCTTGTGTGCACTTCCTTCATGGAGAAGCCATGTGGAATCCGTCTGAGTTGGTTACTCAACAGAGTTCCAAACACGCGCTGCACATCTTGCGTACCCTTGCTTAGCGAAGAAGCCATTTTGAATACGTGCAGTCGGTAAACCCAGCGGTGTGCGAAACACCACAAATGCACCTCTTGTGTACCTTCCTTAATGGAGAAGCCACGCGTAATCCGTAGAGTTGGGTAACTCAGCGGTGACTAACACCGAACTGCGCTTCTTGTGACCCTTGCTTAGTGAAGGAGCCAATTCGAATCCGTGCGGGTCGGAAACTCAGCGGAGTGCCTACACTACAAGCGCACCTGTTGTGCGCGGCTCCTTAATAGAGAAGCCATATGGAATCGTGCGGTGGGTAAACTCAGCGGAATGCTGGCGCGCAAATGCACCTCGTGTGTGTACTTTCTTAGCGCGAGGCCATGTGGAATCCGTTAGTCGGGTAACTCAACAGATTGCGAAACATCGCACTGCGTGTTTGTGTGCGCTTGCTTAGCGGTCAAGACATTTGGAATCCGTCAGTCGGAAACCCAGTAGAATGCCAAACACGCAAATGCACCTCCTGCGTGCACTTCCACGGAGGAGAAGCCATGTGGAATCTGTGCGAGTCGGGTGACTCAAAACAGTGCCAAACGGGCACTACACTTATTGTGTACCCTTGCTTGGAGAAGAAGCCGTCGGAATCCGTGCGTGTCGGGAAACTCAAGGTGTGCCAAACACGCAAATGCACCTCTTGTGCGCCGTACCTAAATAGAGGAGCCGCACAGGGATCCGTCACCGCTCTGCACCAGGTAACTCGGAAAGAGTGTCGAACACCGTGGTGCACTTCTGTGTACTCTTGCGTAGGAAGAAGCCATTTGAATCCGTCAAGTCGAAACTCACGGTGCCAAACACGCAAATGACCTTTTCTGCGCACTTCCTTAATGGAGAAGCCGTATGGAATCCGTGCGTGTCGGGAATCTCAGCGGTGTGCCAAACACATAAATGCACCTCTTGTGTGCACTTTATTAATGGAGAAGCCACATCTTGTGGCAAAGAGTCCGTATGAGTGGGGTCACTCTCTTGTGTGCACTTCCTCCGTGGAGAAGCCAGTGCCAAACACCACGCTGCACCTCTTGTGTACCCATGCTTACGAAGAAGCCAATTGGAATCATACAGTCGGAAACTCACCTCTTGTGTGACCTTCCTTAGGCGCCAAACACAACAGAGCGCCAAATGCACGTCTTGTATGCACTTCCTATGTGGATAAGCCTTGTGGATTCCGTGCAGTGGGGTTACAAAATGGAATGCCAAACGCCGCACTGCACTTCTTGTGCGTCCTTGCTTAGTGAAGAAGCCATTTGGAATACGTATGGGTGTGTAAACCCAGCGGTGTGACAAACACCGCAAATGCACCTCTTGTGTGCACTTTATTGATGGGAATGCCATCAGGAATCTGTGCGACTCGGGTTACTCAACAGATTTTCAAACACCGCACTGGACATCTTGTGCACCCCTTGCTTAGCGAAGAAGCCGTTTGCAGTCCGTGCAGTGGAAACCCAACAGTGTGCCAAACACCGCAAATGTACCTCTTGTGCGCCCTTCCTTAATGGAGGTGCCATGTGAAATCCGTAGAGTCGGGTCACTCAACAGACTGCTAAACACCGCACTTCACGTCTTGTGTTCCTTGCTTAGCGAAGAAGCCATTTCAAATACGTGCAGTCGGCGAACTCATCAGGACCGAACACGCAAATGCACATCCTGTGTGCCCTTCCATAATAGACTTGCCATATGGAGTCCGTACAAGTCGGGTAACTTCGTTAGAGTGCGATCACCGCTCTGCACTTCAAGTGTACTCACGCTCGGGAAGAAGCCACATGGAATCCGATCGAGTCGGGAACTCAGCGGTCGCCAAACATCACAAATGCACCTCTTGTATGCACTTCCTTAATAGGAAGCCGTGTGGAATTAAATGCAGTCGGAAACTCAGCGGAGTGCCAAACTCCGCAAATGCACCAGTAGTGCGCACTTCCTTAATGGGGATGACATGGAATCCGTACAAGTTGGAAAACTCAGCGGAGTGTCGAACACCGCAAATGCACCTCTTGTGTGCACTTTCTTAATTGAGAAGCCTTGTGGAATCCGTAAAAGTCGGGTTACTGAGCAAGTACCAAACACCACACGCACATCTTATCCACCCTTGCTTAGCGAAGAAGCAATTGGGATCCGTCTGAGTCGGAAACTGAGCGCTATGCGAAGACCGCAAATGCCCCTCTTATGTGCACTATCTTAATGGGAAGCCATGTGGAGTCCGTCTGAGTCGGGTTACTCAATAGAGTTGAAGCACCGCGTTGGACATCTTGTGTACCCTTGCTTAGCAAAGCAGCTATTTGGAATACGTGCAGTCGGGAACTGAGCGCTGTGCCAAACACATAAATGCACCTCTTGTGTGCACTTCCTTCATGGAGAAGCCATGTGGATCCGTCTGAGTTGGTTACTCAACAGAGTTCCAAACACGCGCTGCACATCTTGCGTACCCTTGCTTAGCGAAGAAGCCATTTTGAATACGTGCAGTCGGTAAACCCAGCGGTGTGCGAAACACCACAAATGCACCTCTTGTGTGACCTTCCTTAATGGAGAAGCCACGCGTAATCCGTAGAGTTGGGTAACTCAGCGAGTGACTAACACCGCAAACTGCGCGCCTTGTGACCCTTGCTTAGTGAAGGAGCCAATTCGAATCCGTGCGGTGGGAAACTCAGCAGTGCCTACACTACAAGCGCACTTGTTGTGCGCGGCTCCTTAATAGAGGAGCCATATGGAATACGTATGGGTGTGTAAACTCAGCGGAATGCTGGCGCACAAAGTGCACCTCGTGTGTGTACTTTATTGATGCGCGAATGCCATGTGGAATCCGTTAGTCGGGTAACTCAACAGATTTTCAAACATCGCACTGCATCTTGTGCACCTTGCTTAGCGGTCAAGACATTTGGAATCCGTGCAGTCGGAAACCCAACAGAATGCCAAACACCGCAAATGCACCTCTGCGTGCACTTCCTTAATGGAGGTGCCATGTGCCATGTGGAATCTCACTCAACAGTGCAGTCGGGTGACTCAAAAAGCAGTGCCAAGCGGGCACTACACTTATTGTGTACCCTTGCTTGGAGAAGAAGCCGTCACGGAATCCGTGCGTGTCGGGAAACTCAAGGTGTGCCAAACACCGCAAATGCACCTCTTGTGCGCCGTACCTAAATAGAGGAGCTTGCCATAGGGATCCGTGCATGAGCGGTAACTCGGAAGAGTGTCGAACACCGCAAATGCACTTCTGTGTACTCTTGCGTGTGGAAGAAGCCATTTGAATCCGTCAGAGTCGTGAAACTCACGGAGTGCCAAACACCGCAAATGACCTTTTCTGCGCACTTCCTTAATGGGAAGCCAAGCCGTATGGAATCCGTGCGTGTCGGGAATCTCAGCGGTGTGCCAAACACATAAATGCACCTCTTGTGTGCACTTTATTAATGGAGAAGCCACAATTGGGATCCGTCTGAACGGGAAACTGAGTATGCCCGCAAATGCCCTCTTATGTGCACTATCTCAATGGGGAAGCCATGTCACATCTTGTATGAGTGGGGTCACTCTGTGGATCCGTGCCAAACACCACGCTGCACCTCTTGTGTACCCATGCTTACGAAGAAGCCAATTGGAATCATACAGTCGGAAACTCAACAGAGCGCCAAACACCGCAAATGCCGTCTTGTATGCACTTCCTATGTGGATAAGCCTTGTGGATTCCGTGCAGTGGGGTTACAAAATGGAGTGCCAAACACCGCACTGCACTTCTTGTGCGTCCTTGCTTAGTGAAGAAGCCATTTGGAATACGTATGGGTGTGTAAACTCAGCGGTGTGACAAACACCGCAAGTGCACCTCTTGTGTGCACTTTATTGATGGGAATGCCATCAGGAATCTGTGCGAGTCAGGTTACTCAACAGATTTTCAAGCACCGCCTGGACATCTTGTGCACCCTTGCTTAGCGAAGAAGCCGTTTGCAGTCCGTGCAGTGGAAACCCAACAGTGTGCCAAACACCGCAAATGCACCTCTTGTGCGCCCTTCCTTAATGGAGGTGCCATGTGAAATCCGTAGGAGTCGGGTCACTCAACAGACTGCTAAACACCGCACTTCACGTCTTGTGTGCCTTGCTTAGCGAAGAAGCCATTTCAAATACGTGCAGTCGGCGAACTCATCAGGGCCGAACACGCAAATGCACATCCTGTGTGCCCTTCCACAATAGACTTGCCATATGGAGTCCGTACAAGTCGGGTAACTCGTTAGAGTGCCGATCACCGCTCTGCACTTCAAGTGTACTCACGCTCAGGGAAGAAGCCACTTGGAATCCGATCGAGTCGGGAAACTCAACTGTGCGCCAAACGTCACAAGTGCACCTCTTGTATGCACTTCCTTAGTAGGGAAGCCGTGTGGAATTAAATGCAGTCGGAAACTCAGCGGAGTGCCAAACTCCGCAAATGCACCAGTAGTGCGCACTTCCTTAATGGGGATGACATGGAATCCGTACGAGTTGGAAAACTCATCGGAGTGTCGAACACCGCAAATGCACCTCTTGTGTGCACTTTCTTAATTGAGCAGCCTTGTGGAATCCGTAAAAGTCGCGTTACTGAGCGAAGTACCAAACACCACACGCACATCTTATCCACCCTTGCTTAGCGAAGAAGCAATTGGG
Source organism: Dendrocalamus sinicus (assembly GCA_036346575.1). Taxonomy (NCBI): domain Eukaryota; kingdom Viridiplantae; phylum Streptophyta; class Magnoliopsida; order Poales; family Poaceae; genus Dendrocalamus; species Dendrocalamus sinicus. The sequence continues at coordinate 27,314 of JAYEVI010000457.1, read as the reverse complement.
ATCCGTCTGAGTCGGAAACTGAGCGCTATGCGAAGACCGCAAATGCCCCTCTTATGTGCACTATCTCAATGGGAAGCCATGTGGAGTCCGTGCGAGTCGGGTTACTCACTAGAGTTGAAGCACCGCGTTGCACATCTTGTGTACCCTTGCTTAGCAAAGCAGCTATTTGGAATACGTGCAGTCGGGAACTGAGCGCTGTGCCAAACACCGCAAATGCACCTCTTGTGTGCACTTCCTCCATGGAGAAGCCATGTGGATCCGTCTGAGTCGGTTACTCAACAGAGTTCCAAACACGCGCTGCACATCTTGCGTACCCTTGCTTAGCGAAGAAGCCATTTTGAATACGTGCAGTCGGTAAACCCAGCGGTGTGCGAAACACCACAAATGCACCTCTTGTGTGACCTTCCTTAATGGAGAAGCCACGCGTAATCCGTAGAGTCGCGAAACTCAACAGAGCGCCAAACACCGCAAATGCGCGCCTTGTATGCACTTCCTATGTGGATAAGCCTTGTGGATTCCGTGCGGTGGGGTTACAAAATGGAGTGCCAAACACCGCACTGCACTTCTTGTGCGCCCTCCTTAGTGAAGAAGCCATTTGGAATACGTGCGGGGTGTGTAAACTCAGCGGAATGCTGGCGCGCAAGTGCACCTCTTGTGTGCACTTTATTGATGGGAATGCCATCAGGAATCTGTTAGTCAGGTTACTCAACAGATTTTCAAGCACCGCACTGACATCTTGTGCACGCTTGCTTAGCGAAGACATTTGGAGTCCGTGCAGTCGGAAACCCAACAGAATGCCAAACACCGCAAATGCACCTCTTGTGCACTTCCTTAATGGAGGTGCCATGTGGAATCTGTGCGAGTCGGGTCACTCAACAGATCGCTAAACACCGCACTTCACGCCTTGTGTGCCCTTGCTTGGCGAAGAAGCCATTTCAAATACGTGCGTGTCGGCGAACTCATCGTGTGCCAAACACGCAAATGCACATCTGTTGCCCTTCCACAATAGACTTGCCATATGGAGTCCGTAAATCGGGTAACTCGTTAGAGTGCCGATCACCGCTCTGCACTTCAAGTGTACTCACGCTCGCGAAGAAGCCACTTGGAAACTCGGAAACTCAGTGTCGCCAACCGTGGTGCACCTCTTGTATGCACTTCCTTAGTAGGAAGCCATTTGGAATTCGTGACGAGTCGGAAACTCACGGAGTGCCAAACACACCAATGCGCACTTCTTAATGGGGATGACATGGAATCGCGACTCATCGAACACCGCAAATGCACCTCTTGTGTGCAAATGGCAGCCTTGTGGAATCCGTAAAAGTCGCGTATGGAATCCAAACACCGTGCGCGAAGAAGCAATTGGGATCCGGGTCGGGAATCTCAGCGGTGTGCCAAAAGCACCGTCTGCAAATGCACCTCTTGTGTGCACTTTTGGAATAATGGAGAAGCCACGTGCACTCCGTATGAGTCGGGTTACTCTAGAGTTCAACAGAGTGCCAAACACCACGCTGCACCTCTTGTGTTACCCATGCTTACCAACGGTGTGAAACACCACAAATGCACCTCTTGTGTGACCTTCCTTAAGGGAGAAGCCACGCGTAATCCGTACGAGTCGCGAAACTCAACAGAGCGCCAAACACCGCAAATGCACGTCTTGTATGCACTTCCTATGTGGATAAGCCTTGTGGATTCCGTACGAGTGGGGTTACAAAATGGAGTGCCAAACACCGCACTGCACTTCTTGTGCGTCCTTGCTTAGTGAAGAAGCCATTTGGAATACGTATGGGTGTGTAAACTCAACAGTGTGCCAAACACCGCAAGTGCACCTCTTGTGTGCACTTTATTGATGGGAATGCCATCAGGAATCTGTACGAGTCAGGTTACTCAACAGATTTTCAAGCACCGCACTGGACATCTTGTGCACCCTTGCTTAGCGAAGAAGCCGTTTGGAGTCCGTGCAGTCGGAAACCCAACAGTGTGCCAAACACCGCAAATGCACCTCTTGTGCGCCCTTCCTTAATGGAGGTGCCATGTGAAATCCGTAGGAGTCGGGTCACTCAACAGACTGCTAAACACCGCACTTCACGTCTTGTGTGCCCTTGCTTAGCGAAGAAGCCATTTCAAATACGTAGGCAGTCGGCGAACTCATCAGGGGCCGAACACCGCAAATGCACATCCTGTGTGCCCTTCCACAATAGACTTGCCATATGGAGTCCGTACAAGTCGGGTAACTCGTTAGAGTGCGATCACCGCTCTGCACTTCAAGTGTACTCACGCTCGGGAAGAAGCCACTTGGAATCCGATCGAGTCGGAAACTCAACTGTCGCCAAACGTCACAAGTGCACCTCTTGTATGCACTTCCTTAGTAGGAAGCCGTGTGGAATTAAACGCAGTCGGAAACTCAGCGGAGTGCCAAACTCCGCAAATGCACCAGTAGTGCGCACTTCCTTAATGGGGATGACATGGAATCCGTGCGAGTTGGAAAACTCATCGAGTGTCGAACACCGCAAATGCACCTCTTGTGTGCACTTTCTTAATTGAGCAGCCTTGTGGAATCCGTAAAAGTCGCGTTACTGAGCGAAGTACCAAACACCGCGACGCACATCTTATCCACCCTTGCTTAGCGAAGAAGCAATTGGGATCCGTCTGAGTCGGAAACTGAGCGCTATGCGAAGACCGCAAATGCCCCTCTTATGTGCACTATCTCAATGGGAAGCCATGTGGAGTCCGTCTGCGAGTCGGGTTACTCACTAGAGTTGAAGCACCGCGTTGCACATCTTGTGTACCCTTGCTTAGCAAAGAAGCTATTTGGAATACGTGCAGAGTCGGGAACTGAGCGCTGTGCCAAACACCGCAAATGCACCTCTTGTGTGCACTTCCTCCGTGGAGAAGCCATGTGGATCCGTGCACGAGTCGGTTACTCAACAGAGTTCCAAACACCGCGCTGCACATCTTGCGTACCCTTGCTTAGCGAAGAAGCCATTTTGAATACGTGCAGTCGGTAAAACCAGCGGTGTGCGAAACACCACAAATGCACCTCTTGTGTGACCTTCCTTAAGGGAGAAGCCACGCGTAATCCGTACGAGTCGCGAAACTCAACAGAGCGCCAAACACCGCAAATGCACGTCTTGTATGCACTTCCTATGTGGATAAGCCTTGTGGATTCCGTACGAGTGGGGTTACAAAATGGAGTGCCAAACACCGCACTGCACTTCTTGTGCGTCCTTGCTTAGTGAAGAAGCCATTTGGAATACGTATGGGTGTGTAAACTCAACAGTGTGCCAAACACCGCAAGTGCACCTCTTGTGTGCACTTTATTGATGGGAATGCCATCAGGAATCTGTACGAGTCAGGTTACTCAACAGATTTTCAAGCACCGCACTGGACATCTTGTGCACCCCTTGCTTAGCGAAGAAGCCGTTTGGAGTCCGTACGAGTCGGAAACCCAACAGTGTGCCAAACACCGCAAATGCACCTCTTGTGCGCCCTTCCTTAATGGAGGTGCCATGTGAAATCCGTAGGAGTCGGGTCACTCAACAGACTGCTAAACACCGCACTTCACGTCTTGTGTGCCCTTGCTTAGCGAAGAAGCCATTTCAAATACGTACGAGTCGGCGAACTCATCAGGGGCCGAACACCGCAAATGCACATCCTGTGTGCCCTTCCACAATAGACTTGCCATATGGAGTCCGTACAAGTCGGGTAACTCGTTAGAGTGCCGATCACCGCTCTGCACTTCAAGTGTACTCACGCTCAGGGAAGAAGCCACTTGGAATCCGATCGAGTCGGGAAACTCAACTGTGCGCCAAACGTCACAAGTGCACCTCTTGTATGCACTTCCTTAGTAGGGAAGCCGTGTGGAATTCGTACGAGTCGGGAAACTCAACGGAGTGCCAAACTCCGCAAATGCACCAGTAGTGCGCACTTCCTTAATGGGGATGACATGGAATCCGTACGAGTTGGAAAACTCATCGGAGTGTCGAACACCGCAAATGCACCTCTTGTGTGCACTTTCTTAATTGAGCAGCCTTGTGGAATCCGTAAAAGTCGCGTTACTGAACGAAGTACCAAACACCGCACGCACATCTTATCCACCCTTGCTTAGCGAAGAAGCAATTGGGATCCGTACGAGTCGGGAAACTGAACGCTATGCCGAAGACCGCAAATGCCCCTCTTATGTGCACTATCTCAATGGGGAAGCCATGTGGAGTCCGTGCGAGTCGGGTTACTCACTAGAGTTCAAGCACCGTTGCACATCTTGTGTACCCTTGCTTAGCAAAGAAGCTATTTGGAATACGTGCAGTCGGGAACTGAGCGCTGTGCCAAACACCGCAAATGCACCTCTTGTGTGCACTTCCTCCGTGGAGAAGCCATGTGGATCCGTACGAGTCGGTTACTCAACAGAGTTCCAAACACCGCGCTGCACATCTTGCGTACTTTGCTTAGCGAAGAAGCCATTTTGAATACGTACGAGTCGGTAAAACCAACGGTGTGCGAAACACCACAAATGCACCTCTTGTGTGACCTTCCTTAAGGGAGAAGCCACGCGTAATCCGTACGAGTCGCGAAACTCAACAGAGCGCCAAACACCGCAAATGCACGTCTTGTATGCACTTCCTATGTGGATAAGCCTTGTGGATTCCGTACGAGTGGGGTTACAAAATGGAGTGCCAAACACCGCACTGCACTTCTTGTGCGTCCTTGCTTAGTGAAGAAGCCATTTGGAATACGTATGGGTGTGTAAACTCAACAGTGTGCCAAACACCGCAAGTGCACCTCTTGTGTGCACTTTATTGATGGGAATGCCATCAGGAATCTGTACGAGTCAGGTTACTCAACAGATTTTCAAGCACCGCACCGACATCTTGTGCACCCCTTGCTTAGCGAAGAAGCCGTTTGGAGTCCGTACGAGTCGGAAACCCAACAGTGTGCCAAACACCGCAAATGCACCTCTTGTGCGCCCCTTCCTTAATGGAGGTGCCATGTGAAATCCGTAGGAGTCGGGTCACTCAACAGATCGCTAAACACCGCACTTCACGTCTTGTGTGCCCTTGCTTAGCGAAGAAGCCATTTCAAATACGTGCAGTCGGCGAACTCATCAGGGGCCGAACACCGCAAATGCACATCCTGTGTGCCCTTCCACAATAGACTTGCCATATGGAGTCCGTACAAGTCGGGTAACTCGTTAGAGTGCCGATCACCGCTCTGCACTTCAAGTGTACTCACGCTCAGGGAAGAAGCCACTTGGAATCCGATCGAGTCGGAAACTCAACTGTCGCCAAACGTCACAAGTGCACCTCTTGTATGCACTTCCTTAGTAGGAAGCCGTGTGGAATTCGTGACGCAGTCGGAAACTCAACGGAGTGCCAAACTCCGCAAATGCACCAGTAGTGCGCACTTCCTTAATGGGGATGACATGGAATCCGTGCGAGTTGGAAAACTCATCGAGTGTCGAACACCGCAAATGCACCTCTTGTGTGCACTTTCTTAATTGAGCAGCCTTGTGGAATCCGTAAAAGTCGCGTTACTGAACGAAGTACCAAACACCGCACGCACATCTTATCCACCCTTGCTTAGCAAAGAAGCTATTTGGAATACGTACGAGTCGGGAACTGAACGCTGTGCCAAGACCGCAAATGCCCTCTTATGTGCACTATCTCAATGGGGAAGCCATGTGGAGTCCGTGCGAGTCGGGTTACTCACTAGAGTTCAAGCACCGTTGCACATCTTGTGTACCCTTGCTTAGCAAAGAAGCTATTTGGAATACGTACGAGTCGGGAACTGAACGCTGTGCCAAACACCGCAAATGCACCTCTTGTGTGCACTTCCTCCGTGGAGAAGCCATGTGGATCCGTACGAGTCGGTTACTCAACAGAGTTCCAAACACCGCGCTGCACATCTTGCGTACCCTTGCTTAGCGAAGAAGCCATTTTGAATACGTACGAGTCGGTAAAACCAACGGTGTGCGAAACACCACAAATGCACCTCTTGTGTGACCTTCCTTAAGGGAGAAGCCACGCGTAATCCGTACGAGTCGCGAAACTCAACAGAGCGCCAAACACCGCAAATGCACGTCTTGTATGCACTTCCTATGTGGATAAGCCTTGTGGATTCCGTACGAGTGGGGTTACAAAATGGAGTGCCAAACACCGCACTGCACTTCTTGTGCGTCCTTGCTTAGTGAAGAAGCCATTTGGAATACGTATGGGTGTGTAAACTCAACAGTGTGCCAAACACCGCAAGTGCACCTCTTGTGTGCACTTTATTGATGGGAATGCCATCAGGAATCTGTACGAGTCAGGTTACTCAACAGATTTTCAAGCACCGCACTGGACATCTTGTGCACCCCTTGCTTAGCGAAGAAGCCGTTTGGAGTCCGTACGAGTCGGGAAACCCAACAGTGTGCCAAACACCGCAAATGCACCTCTTGTGCGCCCTTCCTTAATGGAGGTGCCATGTGAAATCCGTAGGAGTCGGGTCACTCAACAGACTGCTAAACACCGCACTTCACGTCTTGTGTGCCCTTGCTTAGCGAAGAAGCCATTTCAAATACGTACGAGTCGGCGAACTCATCAGGGGCCGAACACCGCAAATGCACATCCTGTGTGCCCTTCCACAATAGACTTGCCATATGGAGTCCGTACAAGTCGGGTAACTCGTTAGAGTGCCGATCACCGCTCTGCACTTCAAGTGTACTCACGCTCAGGGAAGAAGCCACTTGGAATCCGATCGAGTCGGGAAACTCAACTGTGCGCCAAACGTCACAAGTGCACCTCTTGTATGCACTTCCTTAGTAGGGAAGCCGTGTGGAATTAAATGCAGTCGGAAACTCAACGGAGTGCCAAACTCCGCAAATGCACCAGTAGTGCGCACTTCCTTAATGGGGATGACATGGAATCCGTGCGAGTTGGAAAACTCATCGAGTGTCGAACACCGCAAATGCACCTCTTGTGTGCACTTTCTTAATTGAGCAGCCTTGTGGAATCCGTAAAAGTCGCGTTACTGAACGGTACCAAACACCGCGCGCACATCTTATCCACCCTTGCTTAGCGAAGAAGCAATTGGGATCCGTCTGAGTCGGAAACTGAACGCTATGCGAAGACCGCAAATGCCCTCTTATGTGCACTATCTCAATGGGGAAGCCATGTGGAGTCCGTGCGAGTCGGGTTACTCACTAGAGTTCAAGCACCGCTGCACATCTTGTGTACCCTTGCTTAGCAAAGAAGCTATTTGGAATACGTACGAGTCGGGAACTGAACGCTGTGCCAAACACCGCAAATGCACCTCTTGTGTGCACTTCCTCCGTGGAGAAGCCATGTGGATCCGTGCACGAGTCGGTTACTCAACAGAGTTCCAAACACCGCGCTGCACATCTTGCGTACCCTTGCTTAGCGAAGAAGCCATTTTGAATACGTACGAGTCGGTAAAACCAACGGTGTGCGAAACACCACAAATGCACCTCTTGTGTGACCTTCCTTAAGGGAGAAGCCACGCGTAATCCGTACGAGTCGCGAAACTCAACAGAGCGCCAAACACCGCAAATGCACGTCTTGTATGCACTTCCTATGTGGATAAGCCTTGTGGATTCCGTACGAGTGGGGTTACAAAATGGAGTGCCAAACACCGCACTGGACATCTTGTGCACCCCTTGCTTAGTGAAGAAGCCGTTTGGAATACGTATGGGTGTGTAAACTCAACAGTGTGCCAAACACCGCAAGTGCACCTCTTGTGTGCACTTTATTGATGGGAATGCCATCAGGAATCTGTACGAGTCAGGTTACTCAACAGATTTTCAAGCACCGCACTGGACATCTTGTGCACCCCTTGCTTAGCGAAGAAGCCGTTTGGAGTCCGTACGAGTCGGGAAACCCAACAGTGTGCCAAACACCGCAAATGCACCTCTTGTGCGCCCTTCCTTAATGGAGGTGCCATGTGAAATCCGTAGGAGTCGGGTCACTCAACAGACTGCTAAACACCGCACTTCACGTCTTGTGTGCCCTTGCTTAGCGAAGAAGCCATTTCAAATACGTACGAGTCGGCGAACTCATCAGGGGCCGAACACCGCAAATGCACATCCTGTGTGCCCTTCCACAATAGACTTGCCATATGGAGTCCGTACAAGTCGGGTAACTCGTTAGAGTGCCGATCACCGCTCTGCACTTCAAGTGTACTCACGCTCAGGGAAGAAGCCACTTGGAATCCGATCGAGTCGGGAAACTCAACTGTGCGCCAAACGTCACAAGTGCACCTCTTGTATGCACTTCCTTAGTAGGAAGCCGTGTGGAATTCGTGCGAGTCGGAAACTCAACGGAGTGCCAAACTCGCAAATGCACCAGTAGTGCGCACTTCCTTAATGGGGATGACATGGAATCCGTACGAGTTGGAAAACTCATCGGAGTGTCGAACACCGCAAATGCACCTCTTGTGTGCACTTTCTTAATTGAGCAGCCTTGTGGAATCCGTAAAAGTCGCGTTACTGAACGAAGTACCAAACACCGCACGCACATCTTATCCACCCTTGCTTAGCGAAGAAGCAATTGGGATCCGTACGAGTCGGGAAACTGAACGCTATGCCGAAGACCGCAAATGCCCCTCTTATGTGCACTATCTCAATGGGGAAGCCATGTGGAGTCCGTGCGAGTCGGGTTACTCACTAGAGTTCGAAGCACCGCGTTGCACATCTTGTGTACCCTTGCTTAGCAAAGAAGCTATTTGGAATACGTACGAGTCGGGAACTGAACGCTGTGCCAAACACCGCAAATGCACCTCTTGTGTGCACTTCCTCCGTGGAGAAGCCATGTGGATCCGTACGAGTCGGTTACTCAACAGAGTTCCAAACACCGCGCTGCACATCTTGCGTACCCTTGCTTAGCGAAGAAGCCATTTTGAATACGTACGAGTCGGTAAAACCAACGGTGTGCGAAACACCACAAATGCACCTCTTGTGTGACCTTCCTTAAGGGAGAAGCCACGCGTAATCCGTACGAGTCGCGAAACTCAACAGAGCGCCAAACACCGCAAATGCACGTCTTGTATGCACTTCCTATGTGGATAAGCCTTGTGGATTCCGTACGAGTGGGGTTACAAAATGGAGTGCCAAACACCGCACTGCACTTCTTGTGCGTCCTTGCTTAGTGAAGAAGCCATTTGGAATACGTATGGGTGTGTAAACTCAACAGTGTGCCAAACACCGCAAGTGCACCTCTTGTGTGCACTTTATTGATGGGAATGCCATCAGGAATCTGTACGAGTCAGGTTACTCAACAGATTTTCAAGCACCGCACTGGACATCTTGTGCACCCCTTGCTTAGCGAAGAAGCCGTTTGGAGTCCGTACGAGTCGGGAAACCCAACAGTGTGCCAAACACCGCAAATGCACCTCTTGTGCGCCCTTCCTTAATGGAGGTGCCATGTGAAATCCGTAGGAGTCGGGTCACTCAACAGACTGCTAAACACCGCACTTCACGTCTTGTGTGCCCTTGCTTAGCGAAGAAGCCATTTCAAATACGTCGAGTCGGCGAACTCATCAGGGGCCGAACACCGCAAATGCACATCCTGTGTGCCCTTCCACAATAGACTTGCCATATGGAGTCCGTACAAGTCGGGTAACTCGTTAGAGTGCCGATCACCGCTCTGCACTTCAAGTGTACTCACGCTCAGGGAAGAAGCCACTTGGAATCCGATCGAGTCGGGAAACTCAACTGTGCGCCAAACGTCACAAGTGCACCTCTTGTATGCACTTCCTTAGTAGGAAGCCGTGTGGAATTCGTGACGAGTCGGAAACTCAACGGAGTGCCAAACTCCGCAAATGCACCAGTAGTGCGCACTTCCTTAATGGGGATGACATGGAATCCGTGCGAGTTGGAAAACTCATCGAGTGTCGAACACCGCAAATGCACCTCTTGTGTGCACTTTCTTAATTGAGCAGCCTTGTGGAATCCGTAAAAGTCGCGTTACTGAACGGTACCAAACACCGCACGCACATCTTATCCACCCTTGCTTAGCGAAGAAGCAATTGGGATCCGTACGAGTCGGGAAACTGAACGCTATGCCGAAGACCGCAAATGCCCCTCTTATGTGCACTATCTCAATGGGGAAGCCATGTGGAGTCCGTGCGAGTCGGGTTACTCACTAGAGTTCAAGCACCGTTGCACATCTTGTGTACCCTTGCTTAGCAAAGAAGCTATTTGGAATACGTGCAGTCGGGAACTGAACGCTGTGCCAAACACCGCAAATGCACCTCTTGTGTGCACTTCCTCCGTGGAGAAGCCATGTGGATCCGTACGAGTCGGTTACTCAACAGAGTTCCAAACACCGCGCTGCACATCTTGCGTACCCTTGCTTAGCGAAGAAGCCATTTTGAATACGTACGAGTCGGTAAAACCAACGGTGTGCGAAACACCACAAATGCACCTCTTGTGTGACCTTCCTTAAGGGAGAAGCCACGCGTAATCCGTACGAGTCGCGAAACTCAACAGAGCGCCAAACACCGCAAATGCACGTCTTGTATGCACTTCCTATGTGGATAAGCCTTGTGGATTCCGTACGAGTGGGGTTACAAAATGGAGTGCCAAACACCGCACTGCACTTCTTGTGCGTCCTGCTTAGTGAAGAAGCCATTTGGAATACGTATGGGTGTGTAAACTCAACAGTGTGCCAAACACCGCAAGTGCACCTCTTGTGTGCACTTTATTGATGGGAATGCCATCAGGAATCTGTACGAGTCAGGTTACTCAACAGATTTTCAAGCACCGCACTGGACATCTTGTGCACCCCTTGCTTAGCGAAGAAGCCGTTTGGAGTCCGTACGAGTCGGGAAACCCAACAGTGTGCCAAACACCGCAAATGCACCTCTTGTGCGCCCTTCCTTAATGGAGGTGCCATGTGAAATCCGTAGGAGTCGGGTCACTCAACAGACTGCTAAACACCGCACTTCACGTCTTGTGTGCCCTTGCTTAGCGAAGAAGCCATTTCAAATACGTACGAGTCGGCGAACTCATCAGGGGCCGAACACCGCAAATGCACATCCTGTGTGCCCTTCCACAATAGACTTGCCATATGGAGTCCGTACAAGTCGGGTAACTCGTTAGAGTGCCGATCACCGCTCTGCACTTCAAGTGTACTCACGCTCAGGGAAGAAGCCACTTGGAATCCGATCGAGTCGGGAAACTCAACTGTGCGCCAAACGTCACAAGTGCACCTCTTGTATGCACTTCCTTAGTAGGGAAGCCGTGTGGAATTCGTACGAGTCGGGAAACTCAACGGAGTGCCAAACTCCGCAAATGCACCAGTAGTGCGCACTTCCTTAATGGGGATGACATGGAATCCGTACGAGTTGGAAAACTCATCGGAGTGTCGAACACCGCAAATGCACCTCTTGTGTGCACTTTCTTAATTGAGCAGCCTTGTGGAATCCGTAAAAGTCGCGTTACTGAACGAAGTACCAAACACCGCACGCACATCTTATCCACCCTTGCTTAGCGAAGAAGCAATTGGGATCCGTACGAGTCGGGAAACTGAACGCTATGCCGAAGACCGCAAATGCCCCTCTTATGTGCACTATCTCAATGGGGAAGCCATGTGGAGTCCGTGCGAGTCGGGTTACTCACTAGAGTTCGAAGCACCGCGTTGCACATCTTGTGTACCCTTGCTTAGCAAAGAAGCTATTTGGAATACGTACGAGTCGGGAACTGAACGCTGTGCCAAACACCGCAAATGCACCTCTTGTGTGCACTTCCTCCGTGGAGAAGCCATGTGGATCCGTACGAGTCGGTTACTCAACAGAGTTCCAAACACCGCGCTGCACATCTTGCGTACCCTTGCTTAGCGAAGAAGCCATTTTGAATACGTACGAGTCGGTAAAACCAACGGTGTGCGAAACACCACAAATGCACCTCTTGTGTGACCTTCCTTAAGGGAGAAGCCACGCGTAATCCGTACGAGTCGCGAAACTCAACAGAGCGCCAAACACCGCAAATGCACGTCTTGTATGCACTTCCTATGTGGATAAGCCTTGTGGATTCCGTACGAGTGGGGTTACAAAATGGAGTGCCAAACACCGCACTGCACTTCTTGTGCGTCCTTGCTTAGTGAAGAAGCCATTTGGAATACGTATGGGTGTGTAAACTCAACAGTGTGCCAAACACCGCAAGTGCACCTCTTGTGTGCACTTTATTGATGGGAATGCCATCAGGAATCTGTACGAGTCAGGTTACTCAACAGATTTTCAAGCACCGCACTGGACATCTTGTGCACCCCTTGCTTAGCGAAGAAGCCGTTTGGAGTCCGTACGAGTCGGGAAACCCAACAGTGTGCCAAACACCGCAAATGCACCTCTTGTGCGCCCTTCCTTAATGGAGGTGCCATGTGAAATCCGTAGGAGTCGGGTCACTCAACAGACTGCTAAACACCGCACTTCACGTCTTGTGTGCCCTTGCTTAGCGAAGAAGCCATTTCAAATACGTACGAGTCGGCGAACTCATCAGGGGCCGAACACCGCAAATGCACATCCTGTGTGCCCTTCCACAATAGACTTGCCATATGGAGTCCGTACAAGTCGGGTAACTCGTTAGAGTGCCGATCACCGCTCTGCACTTCAAGTGTACTCACGCTCAGGGAAGAAGCCACTTGGAATCCGATCGAGTCGGGAAACTCAACTGTGCGCCAAACGTCACAAGTGCACCTCTTGTATGCACTTCCTTAGTAGGGAAGCCGTGTGGAATTCGTACGAGTCGGGAAACTCAACGGAGTGCCAAACTCCGCAAATGCACCAGTAGTGCGCACTTCCTTAATGGGGATGACATGGAATCCGTACGAGTTGGAAAACTCATCGGAGTGTCGAACACCGCAAATGCACCTCTTGTGTGCACTTTCTTAATTGAGCAGCCTTGTGGAATCCGTAAAAGTCGCGTTACTGAACGAAGTACCAAACACCGCACGCACATCTTATCCACCCTTGCTTAGCGAAGAAGCAATTGGGATCCGTACGAGTCGGGAAACTGAACGCTATGCCGAAGACCGCAAATGCCCCTCTTATGTGCACTATCTCAATGGGGAAGCCATGTGGAGTCCGTGCGAGTCGGGTTACTCACTAGAGTTCGAAGCACCGCGTTGCACATCTTGTGTACCCTTGCTTAGCAAAGAAGCTATTTGGAATACGTACGAGTCGGGAACTGAACGCTGTGCCAAACACCGCAAATGCACCTCTTGTGTGCACTTCCTCCGTGGAGAAGCCATGTGGATCCGTACGAGTCGGTTACTCAACAGAGTTCCAAACACCGCGCTGCACATCTTGCGTACCCTTGCTTAGCGAAGAAGCCATTTTGAATACGTACGAGTCGGTAAAACCAACGGTGTGCGAAACACCACAAATGCACCTCTTGTGTGACCTTCCTTAAGGGAGAAGCCACGCGTAATCCGTACGAGTCGCGAAACTCAACAGAGCGCCAAACACCGCAAATGCACGTCTTGTATGCACTTCCTATGTGGATAAGCCTTGTGGATTCCGTACGAGTGGGGTTACAAAATGGAGTGCCAAACACCGCACTGCACTTCTTGTGCGTCCTTGCTTAGTGAAGAAGCCATTTGGAATACGTATGGGTGTGTAAACTCAACAGTGTGCCAAACACCGCAAGTGCACCTCTTGTGTGCACTTTATTGATGGGAATGCCATCAGGAATCTGTACGAGTCAGGTTACTCAACAGATTTTCAAGCACCGCACTGGACATCTTGTGCACCCCTTGCTTAGCGAAGAAGCCGCTTGGAGTCCGTGCAGTCGGAAACCCAACAGTGTGCCAAACACCGCAAATGCACCTCTTGTGCGCCCTTCCTTAATGGAGGTGCCATGTGAAATCCGTAGGAGTCGGGTCACTCAACAGACTGCTAAACACCGCACTTCACGTCTTGTGTGCCCTTGCTTAGCGAAGAAGCCATTTCAAATACGTACGAGTCGGCGAACTCATCAGGGGCCGAACACCGCAAATGCACATCCTGTGTGCCCTTCCACAATAGACTTGCCATATGGAGTCCGTACAAGTCGGGTAACTCGTTAGAGTGCCGATCACCGCTCTGCACTTCAAGTGTACTCACGCTCAGGGAAGAAGCCACTTGGAATCCGATCGAGTCGGGAAACTCAACTGTCGCCAAACGTCACAAGTGCACCTCTTGTATGCACTTCCTTAGTAGGAAGCCGTGTGGAATTAAACGCAGTCGGAAACTCAACGGAGTGCCAAACTCCGCAAATGCACCAGTAGTGCGCACTTCCTTAATGGGGATGACATGGAATCCGTACGAGTTGGAAAACTCATCGGAGTGTCGAACACCGCAAATGCACCTCTTGTGTGCACTTTCTTAATTGAGCAGCCTTGTGGAATCCGTAAAAGTCGCGTTACTGAACGGTACCAAACACCGCACGCACATCTTATCCACCCTTGCTTAGCGAAGAAGCAATTGGGATCCGTCGAGTCGGAAACTGAACGCTATGCCAAGACCGCAAATGCCCTCTTATGTGCACTATCTCAATGGGGAAGCCATGTGGAGTCCGTGCGAGTCGGGTTACTCACTAGAGTTCAAGCACCGTTGCACATCTTGTGTACCCTTGCTTAGCAAAGAAGCTATTTGGAATACGTACGAGTCGGGAACTGAACGCTGTGCCAAACACCGCAAATGCACCTCTTGTGTGCACTTCCTCCGTGGAGAAGCCATGTGGATCCGTACGAGTCGGTTACTCAACAGAGTTCCAAACACCGCGCTGCACATCTTGCGCACTTTGCTTAGCGAAGAAGCCATTTTGAATACGTACGAGTCGGTAAAACCAACGGTGTGCGAAACACCACAAATGCACCTCTTGTGTGACCTTCCTTAAGGGAGAAGCCACGCGTAATCCGTACGAGTCGCGAAACTCAACAGAGCGCCAAACACCGCAAATGCACGTCTTGTATGCACTTCCTATGTGGATAAGCCTTGTGGATTCCGTACGAGTGGGGTTACAAAATGGAGTGCCAAACACCGCACTGCACTTCTTGTGCGTCCTTGCTTAGTGAAGAAGCCATTTGGAATACGTATGGGTGTGTAAACTCAACAGTGTGCCAAACACCGCAAGTGCACCTCTTGTGTGCACTTTATTGATGGGAATGCCATCAGGAATCTGTACGAGTCAGGTTACTCAACAGATTTTCAAGCACCGCACTGGACATCTTGTGCACCCCTTGCTTAGCGAAGAAGCCGTTTGGAGTCCGTACGAGTCGGGAAACCCAACAGTGTGCCAAACACCGCAAATGCACCTCTTGTGCGCCCTTCCTTAATGGAGGTGCCATGTGAAATCCGTAGGAGTCGGGTCACTCAACAGACTGCTAAACACCGCACTTCACGTCTTGTGTGCCCTTGCTTAGCGAAGAAGCCATTTCAAATACGTACGAGTCGGCGAACTCATCAGGGGCCGAACACCGCAAATGCACATCCTGTGTGCCCTTCCACAATAGACTTGCCATATGGAGTCCGTACAAGTCGGGTAACTCGTTAGAGTGCCGATCACCGCTCTGCACTTCAAGTGTACTCACGCTCAGGGAAGAAGCCACTTGGAATCCGATCGAGTCGGGAAACTCAACTGTGCGCCAAACGTCACAAGTGCACCTCTTGTATGCACTTCCTTAGTAGGGAAGCCGTGTGGAATTCGTACGAGTCGGGAAACTCAACGGAGTGCCAAACTCCGCAAATGCACCAGTAGTGCGCACTTCCTTAATGGGGATGACATGGAATCCGTACGAGTTGGAAAACTCATCGGAGTGTCGAACACCGCAAATGCACCTCTTGTGTGCACTTTCTTAATTGAGCAGCCTTGTGGAATCCGTAAAAGTCGCGTTACTGAACGAAGTACCAAACACCGCACGCACATCTTATCCACCCTTGCTTAGCGAAGAAGCAATTGGGATCCGTACGAGTCGGGAAACTGAACGCTATGCCGAAGACCGCAAATGCCCCTCTTATGTGCACTATCTCAATGGGGAAGCCATGTGGAGTCCGTGCGAGTCGGGTTACTCACTAGAGTTCGAAGCACCGCGTTGCACATCTTGTGTACCCTTGCTTAGCAAAGAAGCTATTTGGAATACGTACGAGTCGGGAACTGAACGCTGTGCCAAACACCGCAAATGCACCTCTTGTGTGCACTTCCTCCGTGGAGAAGCCATGTGGATCCGTACGAGTCGGTTACTCAACAGAGTTCCAAACACCGCGCTGCACATCTTGCGTACTTTGCTTAGCGAAGAAGCCATTTTGAATACGTACGAGTCGGTAAAACCAACGGTGTGCGAAACACCACAAATGCACCTCTTGTGTGACCTTCCTTAAGGGAGAAGCCACGCGTAATCCGTACGAGTCGCGAAACTCAACAGAGCGCCAAACACCGCAAATGCACGTCTTGTATGCACTTCCTATGTGGATAAGCCTTGTGGATTCCGTACGAGTGGGGTTACAAAATGGAGTGCCAAACACCGCACTGCACTTCTTGTGCGTCCTTGCTTAGTGAAGAAGCCATTTGGAATACGTATGGGTGTGTAAACTCAACAGTGTGCCAAACACCGCAAGTGCACCTCTTGTGTGCACTTTATTGATGGGAATGCCATCAGGAATCTGTACGAGTCAGGTTACTCAACAGATTTTCAAGCACCGCACCGACATCTTGTGCACCCTTGCTTAGCGAAGAAGCCGTTTGGAGTCCGTACGAGTCGGGAAACCCAACAGTGTGCCAAACACCGCAAATGCACCTCTTGTGCGCCCTTCCTTAATGGAGGTGCCATGTGAAATCCGTAGGAGTCGGGTCACTCAACAGACTGCTAAACACCGCACTTCACGTCTTGTGTGCCCTTGCTTAGCGAAGAAGCCATTTCAAATACGTACGAGTCGGCGAACTCATCAGGGGCCGAACACCGCAAATGCACATCCTGTGTGCCCTTCCACAATAGACTTGCCATATGGAGTCCGTACAAGTCGGGTAACTCGTTAGAGTGCCGATCACCGCTCTGCACTTCAAGTGTACTCACGCTCAGGGAAGAAGCCACTTGGAATCCGATCGAGTCGGGAAACTCAACTGTGCGCCAAACGTCACAAGTGCACCTCTTGTATGCACTTCCTTAGTAGGGAAGCCGTGTGGAATTCGTACGAGTCGGGAAACTCAACGGAGTGCCAAACTCCGCAAATGCACCAGTAGTGCGCACTTCCTTAATGGGGATGACATGGAATCCGTACGAGTTGGAAAACTCATCGGAGTGTCGAACACCGCAAATGCACCTCTTGTGTGCACTTTCTTAATTGAGCAGCCTTGTGGAATCCGTAAAAGTCGCGTTACTGAACGAAGTACCAAACACCGCACGCACATCTTATCCACCCTTGCTTAGCGAAGAAGCAATTGGGATCCGTACGAGTCGGGAAACTGAACGCTATGCCGAAGACCGCAAATGCCCCTCTTATGTGCACTATCTCAATGGGGAAGCCATGTGGAGTCCGTGCGAGTCGGGTTACTCACTAGAGTTCGAAGCACCGCGTTGCACATCTTGTGTACCCTTGCTTAGCAAAGAAGCTATTTGGAATACGTACGAGTCGGGAACTGAACGCTGTGCCAAACACCGCAAATGCACCTCTTGTGTGCACTTCCTCCGTGGAGAAGCCATGTGGATCCGTACGAGTCGGTTACTCAACAGAGTTCCAAACACCGCGCTGCACATCTTGCGTACTTTGCTTAGCGAAGAAGCCATTTTGAATACGGACGAGTCGGTAAAACCAACGGTGTGCGAAACACCACAAATGCACCTCTTGTGTGACCTTCCTTAAGGGAGAAGCCACGCGTAATCCGTACGAGTCGCGAAACTCAACAGAGCGCCAAACACCGCAAATGCACGTCTTGTATGCACTTCCTATGTGGATAAGCCTTGTGGATTCCGTACGAGTGGGGTTACAAAATGGAGTGCCAAACACCGCACTGCACTTCTTGTGCGTCCTTGCTTAGTGAAGAAGCCATTTGGAATACGTATGGGTGTGTAAACTCAACAGTGTGCCAAACACCGCAAGTGCACCTCTTGTGTGCACTTTATTGATGGGAATGCCATCAGGAATCTGTACGAGTCAGGTTACTCAACAGATTTTCAAACACCGCACTGGACATCTTGTGCACCCCTTGCTTAGCGAAGAAGCCGTTTGGAGTCCGTACGAGTCGGGAAACCCAACAGTGTGCCAAACACCGCAAATGCACCTCTTGTGCGCCCTTCCTTAATGGAGGTGCCATGTGAAATCCGTAGGAGTCGGGTCACTCAACAGACTGCTAAACACCGCACTTCACGTCTTGTGTGCCCTTGCTTAGCGAAGAAGCCATTTCAAATACGTACGAGTCGGCGAACTCATCAGGGGCCGAACACCGCAAATGCACATCCTGTGTGCCCTTCCACAATAGACTTGCCATATGGAGTCCGTACAAGTCGGGTAACTCGTTAGAGTGCCGATCACCGCTCTGCACTTCAAGTGTACTCACGCCGGGAAGAAGCCACTTGGAATCCGATCGAGTCGGAAACTCAATCTGTCGCCAAACGTCACAAGTGCACCTCTTGTATGCACTTCCTTAGTAGGAAGCCGTGTGGAATTCGTGACGCAGTCGGAAACTCAACGGAGTGCCAACTCCGCAAATGCACCAGTAGTGCGCACTTCCTTAATGGGGATGACATGGAATCCGTACGAGTTGGAAAACTCATCGGAGTGTCGAACACCGCAAATGCACCTCTTGTGTGCACTTTCTTAATTGAGCAGCCTTGTGGAATCCGTAAAAGTCGCGTTACTGAACGAAGTACCAAACACCGCACGCACATCTTATCCACCCTTGCTTAGCGAAGAAGCAATTGGGATCCGTACGAGTCGGGAAACTGAACGCTATGCCGAAGACCGCAAATGCCCCTCTTATGTGCACTATCTCAATGGGGAAGCCATGTGGAGTCCGTGCGAGTCGGGTTACTCACTAGAGTTCGAAGCACCGCGTTGCACATCTTGTGTACCCTTGCTTAGCAAAGAAGCTATTTGGAATACGTACGAGTCGGGAACTGAACGCTGTGCCAAACACCGCAAATGCACCTCTTGTGTGCACTTCCTCCGTGGAGAAGCCATGTGGATCCGTACGAGTCGGTTACTCAACAGAGTTCCAAACACCGCGCTGCACATCTTGCGTACCCTTGCTTAGCGAAGAAGCCATTTTGAATACGTACGAGTCGGTAAAACCAACGGTGTGCGAAACACCACAAATGCACCTCTTGTGTGACCTTCCTTAAGGGAGAAGCCACGCGTAATCCGTACGAGTCGCGAAACTCAACAGAGCGCCAAACACCGCAAATGCACGTCTTGTATGCACTTCCTATGTGGATAAGCCTTGTGGATTCCGTACGAGTGGGGTTACAAAATGGAGTGCCAAACACCGCACTGCACTTCTTGTGCGCCCTGCTTAGTGAAGAAGCCATTTGGAATACGTATGGGTGTGTAAACTCAACAGTGTGCCAAACACCGCAAGTGCACCTCTTGTGTGCACTTTATTGATGGGAATGCCATCAGGAATCTGTACGAGTCAGGTTACTCAACAGATTTTCAAGCACCGCACTGGACATCTTGTGCACCCCTTGCTTAGCGAAGAAGCCGTTTGGAGTCCGTACGAGTCGGGAAACCCAACAGTGTGCCAAACACCGCAAATGCACCTCTTGTGCGCCCTTCCTTAATGGAGGTGCCATGTGAAATCCGTAGGAGTCGGGTCACTCAACAGACTGCTAAACACCGCACTTCACGTCTTGTGTGCCCTTGCTTAGCGAAGAAGCCATTTCAAATACGTACGAGTCGGCGAACTCATCAGGGGCCGAACACCGCAAATGCACATCCTGTGTGCCCTTCCACAATAGACTTGCCATATGGAGTCCGTACAAGTCGGGTAACTCGTTAGAGTGCCGATCACCGCTCTGCACTTCAAGTGTACTCACGCTCAGGGAAGAAGCCACTTGGAATCCGATCGAGTCGGGAAACTCAACTGTGCGCCAAACGTCACAAGTGCACCTCTTGTATGCACTTCCTTAGTAGGGAAGCCGTGTGGAATTCGTACGAGTCGGGAAACTCAACGGAGTGCCAAACTCCGCAAATGCACCAGTAGTGCGCACTTCCTTAATGGGGATGACATGGAATCCGTACGAGTTGGAAAACTCATCGGAGTGTCGAACACCGCAAATGCACCTCTTGTGTGCACTTTCTTAATTGAGCAGCCTTGTGGAATCCGTAAAAGTCGCGTTACTGAACGAAGTACCAAACACCGCACGCACATCTTATCCACCCTTGCTTAGCGAAGAAGCAATTGGGATCCGTACGAGTCGGGAAACTGAACGCTATGCCGAAGACCGCAAATGCCCCTCTTATGTGCACTATCTCAATGGGGAAGCCATGTGGAGTCCGTGCGAGTCGGGTTACTCACTAGAGTTCGAAGCACCGCGTTGCACATCTTGTGTACCCTTGCTTAGCAAAGAAGCTATTTGGAATACGTACGAGTCGGGAACTGAACGCTGTGCCAAACACCGCAAATGCACCTCTTGTGTGCACTTCCTCCGTGGAGAAGCCATGTGGATCCGTACGAGTCGGTTACTCAACAGAGTTCCAAACACCGCGCTGCACATCTTGCGTACCCTTGCTTAGCGAAGAAGCCATTTTGAATACGTACGAGTCGGTAAAACCAACGGTGTGCGAAACACCACAAATGCACCTCTTGTGTGACCTTCCTTAAGGGAGAAGCCACGCGTAATCCGTACGAGTCGCGAAACTCAACAGAGCGCCAAACACCGCAAATGCACGTCTTGTATGCACTTCCTATGTGGATAAGCCTTGTGGATTCCGTACGAGTGGGGTTACAAAATGGAGTGCCAAACACCGCACTGCACTTCTTGTGCGCCCTGCTTAGTGAAGAAGCCATTTGGAATACGTATGGGTGTGTAAACTCAACAGTGTGCCAAACACCGCAAGTGCACCTCTTGTGTGCACTTTATTGATGGGAATGCCATCAGGAATCTGTACGAGTCAGGTTACTCAACAGATTTTCAAGCACCGCACTGGACATCTTGTGCACCCCTTGCTTAGCGAAGAAGCCGTTTGGAGTCCGTACGAGTCGGAAACCCAACAGTGTGCCAAACACCGCAAATGCACCTCTTGTGCGCCCTTCCTTAATGGAGGTGCCATGTGAAATCCGTTAGGAGTCGGGTCACTCAACAGACTGCTAAACACCGCACTTCACGTCTTGTGTGCCCTTGCTTAGCGAAGAAGCCATTTCAAATACGTACGAGTCGGCGAACTCATCAGGGGCCGAACACCGCAAATGCACATCCTGTGTGCCCTTCCACAATAGACTTGCCATATGGAGTCCGTACAAGTCGGGTAACTCGTTAGAGTGCCGATCACCGCTCTGCACTTCAAGTGTACTCACGCTCAGGGAAGAAGCCACTTGGAATCCGATCAGTCGGAAACTCAACTGTGCGCCAAACGTCACAAGTGCACCTCTTGTATGCACTTCCTTAGTAGGAAGCCGTGTGGAATTAAATGCGAGTCGGAAACTCAACGGAGTGCCAAACTCCGCAAATGCACCAGTAGTGCGCACTTCCTTAATGGGGATGACATGGAATCCGTGCGAGTTGGAAAACTCATCGAGTGTCGAACACCGCAAATGCACCTCTTGTGTGCACTTTCTTAATTGAGCAGCCTTGTGGAATCCGTAAAAGTCGCGTTACTGAACGGTACCAAACACCGCACGCACATCTTATCCACCCTTGCTTAGCGAAGAAGCAATTGGGATCCGTCTGAGTCGGAAACTGAACGCTATGCCAAGACCGCAAATGCCCTCTTATGTGCACTATCTCAATGGGGAAGCCATGTGGAGTCCGTGCGAGTCGGGTTACTCACTAGAGTTCAAGCACCGCGTTGCACATCTTGTGTACCCTTGCTTAGCAAAGAAGCTATTTGGAATACGTGCAGTCGGGAACTGAACGCTGTGCCAAACACCGCAAATGCACCTCTTGTGTGCACTTCCTCCGTGGAGAAGCCATGTGGATCCGTACGAGTCGGTTACTCAACAGAGTTCCAAACACCGCGCTGCACATCTTGCGCACTTTGCTTAGCGAAGAAGCCATTTTGAATACGTGCAGTCGGTAAAACCAACGGTGTGCGAAACACCACAAATGCACCTCTTGTGTGACCTTCCTTAAGGGAGAAGCCACGCGTAATCCGTGCAGTCGCGAAACTCAACAGAGCGCCAAACACCGCAAATGCACGCCTTGTATGCACTTCCTATGTGGATAAGCCTTGTGGATTCCGTGCGAGTGGGGTTACAAAATGGAGTGCCAAACACCGCACTGCACTTCTTGTGCGCCCTTGCTTAGTGAAGAAGCCATTTGGAATACGTATGGGTGTGTAAACTCAACAGTGTGCCAAACACCGCAAGTGCACCTCTTGTGTGCACTTTATTGATGGGAATGCCATCAGGAATCTGTACGAGTCAGGTTACTCAACAGATTTTCAAGCACCGCACTGGACATCTTGTGCACCCTTGCTTAGCGAAGAAGCCGCTTGGAGTCCGTGCAGTCGGAAACCCAACAGTGTGCCAAACACCGCAAATGCACCTCTTGTGCGCCCTTCCTTAATGGAGGTGCCATGTGAAATCCGTAGGAGTCGGGTCACTCAACAGATCGCTAAACACCGCACTTCACGCCTTGTGTGCCCTTGCTTAGCGAAGAAGCCATTTCAAATACGTGCAGTCGGCGAACTCATCAGGGGCGAACACCGCAAATGCACATCCTGTGTGCCCTTCCACAATAGACTTGCCATATGGAGTCCGTACAAGTCGGGTAACTCGTTAGAGTGCCGATCACCGCTCTGCACTTCAAGTGTACTCACGCTCAGGGAAGAAGCCACTTGGAATCCGATCGAGTCGGAAACTCAACTGTCGCCAAACGTCACAAGTGCACCTCTTGTATGCACTTCCTTAGTAGGAAGCCGTGTGGAATTCGTGACGAGTCGGAAACTCAACGGAGTGCCAAACTCCGCAAATGCACCAGTAGTGCGCACTTCCTTAATGGGGATGACATGGAATCCGTGCGAGTTGGAAAACTCATCGAGTGTCGAACACCGCAAATGCACCTCTTGTGTGCACTTTCTTAATTGAGCAGCCTTGTGGAATCCGTAAAAGTCGCGTTTATCTGATCCGCGGAAACTGTACCAAACACCGCTTACGCACATCTTATCCACCCTTGCTTAGCGAAGAAGCAATTGGGATCCGACCACCAGATGAAGTCGGAAACTGAACGATCTTGATTTTTGCTAACTCCCAATTCCTTCAATGTTGGTTCAGCCAACAGAAAGAACAAGAGTATTTTTTTAATCAAAAGTGGTTCCTTTACAATGGGGTCTACCCTCAATATATAGCCTCAGCCCAAGGCTATTCAACACTAAACTTCCCATGTGTCCTGTTATTGAAGTCTCATTACTAGTTTTGGTATTACTAGTGATGTCCTCATCATCCTCCTCTTCTTGAAAAGGAGTCGACCTCGACTCTGTACAATCTTGTCCAAAGAAGGGTGATAGATCAGCAACATTAAATGTAGAACTTACCCCATAGTCATCACCGGGAAGCTCAATCTTGTATGCATTGTCATTGATCTTGGTAAGAACTTTAAATGGTCCATCACCACGGGGCATCAACTTAGATCTACGCTTCTCCGGAAAGCGATCTTTGCGAAGGTGTACCCACACTAAATCACCTGGTTCAAAAAGCATTTTCTTTCTGGACTTGTTAGCTTTAGAAGCATAAGCACGCACCTTCTTTTCAATTACCTCTTTGGTTGTGGCATGGAGCTTTTTACAAAATCAGCACGTTTAGAAGCCTCCATATTAGCGCGTTCTTGTAGTGGGAGTGGAAGCAAATCAAGTGGCGTGATTGGTTTGAAACCATACACCACCTCGAATGGACACAATTCAGTGGTAGAATGTACCGCCTGTTATATGCAAACTCCACATGCGGTAGACAATCTTCCCACTCTTTCAAGTTCTTCTTTATCATTGTACGTAGCAATGTTGAAAGTGTGCGGTTCACCACCTCCGTTTGCCCATCTGTTTGTGGGTGACAAGTCGTTGAAAACAACAACTTTGTCCCAAGCTTGGCCCACAAAGTCTTCCAAAAGTAGCTCATGAACTTAACGTCACGATCTGAAACAATGGTTCTTGGCATTCCATGTAATCTCACAATCTCCCTGAAAAACAAGTCAGCTACATGCGACGCATCGTCGCTCTTATGACAGGGAATAAAATGTGCCATTTTAGAGAACCGATCCACAACAACAAAGACTGAATCCTTCCCCCTCTTGGTCCTAGGCAGTCCTAACACAAAATCCATGCTAATATCTTCCCAAGGAGCACTAGGAACAGGAAGTGGAGTATACAAACCATGTGGATTGAGTTTTGACTTCGCCTTATGGCATGTGATGCATCTTTGTACAAACCTCTCGACGTCTCGCCGCATCTTTGGCCAATAGAAGTGATCAGCCAACATCATGTAAGTCTTCTCTCTCCCAAAATGCCCCATCAATCCTCCTGCATGAGATTCCTGCAACAATAACAAACGCACCGAGGACTCCGGAACACACAGCTTATTCATGCGAAAGAGAAAACCATCATTAATATGAAACTTATCCCACCCTTTCCCATCTTTGCAATTAGAATATGGTGCTGCAAATTCATGATCGGAAGCATATAAATTTTTCAAACTTTCCAACCCTGGTACCTTTACCTCCAACTGAGTTAAAAGCACATGTTTTCTGGACAATGCATCAGCTACCACATTCTCTTTGCCTTTCTTATATTTGACAATGTATGGAAAGGTCTCAATGAATTCTACCCACTTAGCATGTCTACGATTCAATTTTGCTTGGCCCTTTAAGTATTTCAAAGATTCATGATCAGAATGTATTATGAATTCCTTAGGCCAAAGATAATGTTGCCAAGTTTCCAACACACGCACAAGAGCATATAATTCTTTATCATAAACAGGATAATTCAATTGTGCACCATGAAGTTTCTCACTGAAATATGCAACAGGTTTTCTTTCTTGCATTAAAACACCACCAATACCTATTCCACTAGCATCACATTCAATCTCAAAAGTTTTGTGAAATCAGGTAAAGCAAGCAATGGTGCTTCAGTCAAACACTTCTTTAATTCAGCAAAAGCTTTGTCTTGTTTTTCTCCCCACTCAAAAACCATCCCCTTTTTAGTCAATTCATTTAATGGGGCAGCAATGGTGCTAAAGTCTTTCACAAATCGTCGATAAAAGCTAGCAAGCCCATGAAAGCTACGAATTTGACTAACATTCACAGGAATTGGCCAATTTCTAATAGCTTCAATTTTAGATTCATCCACTTCAATGCCATGAGCTGAAACAACATAGCCTAGAAACACAACCTTACTAGTGCAAAAAGTACACTTCTCAAGATTGGCATACAAGCATTCTTTCCTAAGCACTTCTAGCACTTGTTTGATGTGTTCAACATGATCATCCAAACAGCGGCTATATATCAGAATATCATCAAAGTAAACTACCACAAAATTTCCAATGAAATGTCTCAAAACATGGTTCATTAAGCGCATGAATGTACTAGGAGCATTGGACAATCCAAAAGGCATCACTAACCATTCATACAAGCCAAATTTCGTTTTAAAAGCAGTTTTCCATTCATCACCATGTTTCATTCTTATTTGATGGTAGCCACTTCGCAAGTCAATCTTAGAAAAGATAGTAGAACCACTTAACTCATCAAGCATATCATCTAACCTAGGAATAGGATGACGATAGCGGACAGTTATGTTGTTAATAGCTCTACAGTCTATGCACATTCTCCATGTACCATCTTTCTTAGGAACAAGAATAACAGGAACGGCACAAGGACTAAGACTCTCGCAGACGCATTCTTTGTCCAAAAGTGCTTGCACTTGGCGCTGAATCTCCTTTGTTTCTTCTGGATTTGTACAGGCACGGCGGCGGTTGGGAAGAGGGCTCCCGGGACTAAGTCAATTTGATGCTCAATACCTTGAATAGGTGGTAGACCAGCGGGCACCTCCTCCGGAAACACGTCGTCAAAAGCCTGCAAAACTTGAGAAACAGCACTAGGAAGAGATGTTAAATCGTTAGTAGAAAGAAATGCATCCTTGTACAGCAATACAAGGTGCATCAAGGCGGGATCATCTTTCATCTCTCTTAGATCAGATTTTGTGGCTATCATGACTAAGTTCTTCTCTCCCTCACTCTTGCTTTTACCTCTCAGCTTTGGTTTGTGGCTCTCGCTCACCTTTTGTGGAATCACACTCTTTTGTTCTCTCCCTTTCTCACTCTCAACTTGCACTTCAATTTTTTGTACATTATCATTTACAATTTGAGAAGGAGTCAACGGTCGCAGCACCACTTGTTTGTTGTTCCACCAAAACTTATATTGATTAGTTCTTCCATCATGAAGCACAGCACGATCATATTGCCATGGCCTTCCTAGCAGCAAGTGACATACATCCATAGGCACAACATCACACTCCACCGTATCACGATAGGTGCCAATTTCAAATTCAACATCCACGGTGTATCCCACATTCAACGAGCCTTTCTCATGCAACCACTGGATCTGATATGGATGTGGATGTTTCTTGTACTTCAAACCAAGTTTATTGCAAAGCTCCTTGCTAGCCAAATTATGACAACTCCCACCATCAATGATTACCTTGCAGAATTTGCCATCTTTACTAACTTGAGCTCTTGTGTGGAATAAATTGCAGCGCTGTTCATGGGAAGGCTTTGGTTGCACACTCAACACCGTTGGCGCACACACAAGTATAGGACCAGCACCGGGATCACAATACTCTATGTCTTGCTCCTCCTCATGTGCATCATCATATGTCCCCAAATCAGCAAGGAGATCATTCTCTTCTTCACTTGCAGTGTAATACCCTGATCGTCGATACGGCGTAAGATTTTAAAACAATCGCGGAGTCGCCGGTCTTTCGGCAAAACGCGGGAAGGGAAAAGTAAAAATTGTAGAACAGTATAAAATGAATAAAATAAATTAAAAATTAAATAAAAAGCTCTAAGTGGGCTTCTTGGAGAGTGGGCCGACCACCTTGGGCCGGAGGCCCAAGGGGTGGCCGCACCCCCTCCCACTTAACCCTAGGGCTTCCCCTCCTCCCCTTTCCCCACACCCAGCCGCCACCCCTTTTCCCACCCTCTTGGGCGCAGC
>JAYEVI010000456.1:87500-202868 GCA_036346575.1 Dendrocalamus sinicus | reverse complement strand
GGTTGTGCTGCGATTGGTTTGCTATTGGCTCAGTTGTCGCCCCTCCTAGGGTTGTTGTTGCCTCCTGATGCTTGTTCCTCCTCCTCGTGCTTTCGGTTCCTCTGGCCTTACTGTTGTGCTCCCCTTCTCCTTCCTCTTGGTTGGATCAGAGGGATGGGGGGTGGTAGATCAGAGGGATGCGGGAAATGGTGGTGCTTGACTGTGTTGAGGCTGTTGCAGCTGGTCATGGTGAAATAGCTCTCTCTCCCTCTCTCTTATCCTGGTTGTGCTTTCGCCTTTATCCCTTCCCCTGTGTCATAACTATGTTGGTGTTGCACTGTGCTTTTACTATGCTCACTATGCAAGAAATGGTTGGCTTTGGTGATTTGGCCGATTGGCTGTGAAATGAAAATTTGGAATGGATTCAGGTTAGTTTTTAACGCCGGATGATAAAACCCTATAACTGCGAGAGGTGTCGACTGACCTCGGACTGTTTGGTATCTCAATAAACAAAATGCCCATATCGATAACTGAACTAGGGTTCTGATGGCAAGCTGGTTTTAAATTTCTTCTTTCGTTTGGTCTTTTTTGGTATCTTCATATTTACTGTTGTCGCAATTAATACTATGGTTGCTCTGTAATTTCCTAGTTAATTCTAATTGTGTAAGAAATAAATTTGTTGTAATTTAAATTCTGACTGTATGTATGGAATTGGATGTAACAACATTGAATTTCGATGTATGTTGCAATTTTTATTACTTTACTTTGTTGTCTTCTATTCCCTCAAAGTATTGTTCAATTTTTCATAATTGAAATGGCTGCGATGACGATGTTAATTACATGATTAATTACGGCTGACAACTCGAGGTTAGCAACTAAGATTAGTCTGAAAATGCACGGGTTTACAGAAGAACAATCCGTAATGCAAGGAGGTCCGTGCTTAGTTTCTTCCTACTGATAGTGAATGCCGTGGAAGGAACAAATCTTTGTGGAAAGAAGCCTCACTGTCTCACCTCACCTGTTGTCTTGGAGTTTGACCGTTATCCTTAGCAGCTCATGTAAGTAGCGGATATGTGCTTGCACTTTTTTTATGCTCTCGAGTCCAGAGGGTACAATATTTGTTGGACCGTACTGAAAGTCTGAACTTAATTTGTAGATAGTACTTCATCTTACTAATATTAAGCACTCTCTCACATTTGTTTCTAGTTGCAAAGTAAGACTGTTCGGTTCCTAAAAGTTAGCATGATGATTTGCAACCTGCTCGTGTTAATTGATCAGGCTGGTACAACAATGGTAAATGTAATGCTCTGAGGCTCAGCGATACTAATCGTTGTCAGAAACGAAAAGAATCCTGAAACGCACCTGAAAATGGAGAAGTATTCGACCACATCGCACATGATCTTTGACCCTAACTACCCTTGTGCCGCGCTGATACGTACAATCCATCTCCGACAGTGAACTGAACATTCTTCTGACATTGAACAAGAACAAAGTTTAGACAGATCTTTCCTAGCTAGCGCCAAGGTGAATTAGGCACGTTTCTGCAAGAAGATTGGCGCGGCAAAATTCGACAGAAAGTTACCATCGCAGCACGCCGTCCTGGAACAGTGCAGATCGCACGCAATTACGAAAGCCGCCTCCTTCAGGAGCAGAGACCAGTCAAACAAGCTCGCTGATTTTGTGAAGGTCGCCAACACAACACCTGCATGGAAACTTCCTGCCCCGTGAGCAGCCATGCCTCCAACTTTGCGTTTGCGTTCTCGAGTCTTATCTTATCGCGTGATGCTTCCGTGCAGTGGACTAGTATTACGCATGTGTGGATTAGAGATTAAAACCGTGCGGAACGCATGCTTTTGCGTAACTGCTGATTTGAATTGATCTCGCCCTGATAATTTCTCTTTAATCACTGGGATAGTGACTCGCGCTTACCCGTTCTCTCTCTCTCTCGCGTGCCGCGCTTTGCCTGCGTGCGCTGCGTATATAAGCCCGCGCCGTTGCTTGCCTCTCGCTTCTATCTCAGATTCCCATCCGAACGGAAGGCGCTCCCGGGAGTTCGCTTTTCTTTCGTTGGCGATTTCAGGAACCTTGCAGCGGCAATGGACGCCGGCGACGCCATGGAAAGAGGCCAGCGCTCGCCGCGGCTGCCAGAGGTATAGTACTTGCTACTTCCCAAGCTCATCTCACCGGTCTGTGAGTTGTGATCGATCGATCATCAGTGCATCCGTCCGTGATGGTTATCGGTTTAGCTTGCGACAGCCGGCATTGAGCATGGGACTGCACGCATCATATATAGTCACTTAGGCATGCGGTTCTTGGTTCTTCTTCTTAATTAGACTGAAGGGCACAAAGTTCTTAAGCCTCTTGCGGCATGCCAAAAATGCAAGACGTGACGAGGTTAATGAAGAACATTAGCTCGTTTTGCCTCGTGTATGCCGATACTTGAGAAACTAGGAGATGAACTCGTTGAACCAATGCTTACGTGTCCCCATCAACAAGAGAAGCGTGAACAGTTCTGAAGTCAGAAAAATGAAATCGTTTGTCAAAAGATCAAAATATTATCCTAGTTTTCTCACAAAAGGTTCAAACAAAATGGTCAGAAAAGCAGTAGCCGCACGTAACCCAACCATCGTATCTTTCGTACTTTTTTGACGCAACGCTTCAGTATTTTTCTTTAATTTCTCGTCAAGAAATAGCGCTGATACGTACAACGCCGTACCTTGATCATCCGTCTTGTACATATACAATTAGGGAATGAATTTCTGACAGCCTGCACAAATTTTCCTACCTTGCAGAGCCAAAGTTCAACGATCGACGAAGAACACCTGAAGGTGCCGCTCATACAGGACAAGAAAACTGGTAGCAAAGCACCAGCAGTGGTTCTAGGATTCGAGTGCTTGGAGAGCACAGCATTCAACGGCATTGGCACGAACTTGGTGGTGTACCTGGAGACTGTTCTTCATGGCAGCAATCTAGCAAGTGCATCCAATGTCACGTCGTGGTTCGGAACGAGCTACCTCACCCCGATCTTCGGCGCGATCATCGCGGACACGTTCTGGGGCAACTACAACACCATCCTCGTCTCCCTCGTCGTCTACCTTCTTGTAAGCACACCCAAACCCTAAGCATATTGTACACCGAAACATGCCCATGCTAATATAATCTTAGTTGGAGCTGCGCGCGATGTGCTTAATTTAGCTGCTTTTGATCTCTCCAGGGCATGATGCTCGTAACGTTCTCCGCGTTCCTCCCGACCACGGCGCTCTGCGGCGTGGGCTCGTCGTGCCACCCCGTGCTCGGCGCGCAGACCATCGCCTTCGTCGGCCTCTACCTCGTGGCCTTCGGCAGCGGCGGCGTGCGCGCTGCGCTGCTGCCGTTCGGCGCGGAGCAGTTCGACGACGACAACGCGGTGGACCGGGAGCGCAAGATGTCATTCTTCAGCTGGTTCTACATCTGCGTCGACTTCGGCATGATCATCTCGGGCCTCTTCATCGTGTGGATTCAGCAGAACGTGAGCTGGGGCCTCGGATTTGGCATCGCCACGTTGTGCATCGCGCTTGCCTTCGGTGGCTTCGTGCTCACCACGCCCATGTACAAGCGCCGCATGCCCACCGGCACGCCGCTCAAGAGCCTGGGCCAGGTCGTGGTCGCCGCGTGCAGGAAGATCAGCCTCCGTGTCCCCGCCGACTCCGCGCTTCTCTACGAGGTCCACGACAAGATCGACCAGCCGAAGATCGCGCACACCGACGAGTTCACGTTCCTTGACAAGGCGGCGGTGGTCGCGGAGTCGGACTTGGAAGAAGTGACGAACGACGCCTCCGCAGCGGACGCGGGCACGTGGAGGCTCTGCACGGTGACGCAGGTGGAGGAGCTCAAGATCCTGCTGCGGCTGCTCCCGATATGGGCGACAAGCATCGTGCTGTCGGCGGCGTACGCGCAGCTGAACACCACGTTCGTGCAACAGGGCGGCGCCATGGACATGCGGTTCATGTCCTTCACCGTCCCGGCCGCGTCGCTGGTGTCCTTCGAGGTGCTCTGCGTCCTGGCCTGGGTTCTCATCTACGGCTCAGTGATCGTGCCGGTCCTCAGGAGCTTCGCCCCTGCCCGCGGAGAGCCGTCGCAGCTGCAGCGGATGGGCGCCGGGCGGCTGCTCATGGCGTTCGCGATGGCCGTCGCGGCGCTGGTCGAGATGAAGCGCCTGGACGCCGCAGGGCGCGGGGAGTCCGTGAGCATCGCATGGCAGATGCCGCAGTACTTCGTGCTCGCCGGCGCGGAAGTGTTCTGCTACATCGCGCAGCTGGAGTTCTTCTACAGCGAGGCGCCGGACTCCATGAAGAGCATGTGCACGTCCTTCGCGCTGCTCAACGTGGCGCTGGGCAGCTACATGAGCTCGCTCATCTACGCCGTCGTGGACGCGCTCACCGCGACCGGCGGGCGCCCCGGGTGGATATCGGACAACCTCAACGAGGGACACCTCGACTACTTCTTCTGGACCATGGCGGCGCTGTGCACGCTTAACTTCGTCGTGTACAGCGCTTTCGTCAGGAACTACAAGGTGAAGACGGTGGTGTCGTGATTGTTTGTTACTCGCCAGCGTACATAAAAAAAGATCAGATTTCACATTGCAGCGGCAGTGTGGTACAAAAGATTTTAGAACTTGCGTTAGCAACGGGGTGCACAGAAGACAACAGGAGGCAAATACGGAACACGTCCAATGCCCAGGAACAGCAACTACGGCAGTTAGCTGTGAAATTTATTCATTTTTTTTCTTCTTTCTTTTGCCAGTTAGCTGAAACAGGGATGGATGGGCCACAGGACATCCATATACTGCATGTTATACTTCAGAAAAATGCAATGAGGATACTGCAGATTCCATGAAAAATCGCCAGTTCTATTTACTATTTGTTCTTGGTGTAGCACTCTACTTTACACACATATGTCTACGTATTATGGTATCGTTTACGCATACCCTATAACCGCGAGCAGAAGAAGTTTACACGCATAGCGATTCTGTATGACAGTATGAGGTGGCAGTATGCGTATTACACGACAATTCCGTGGAGGAATTTATGGGCCTCGGAATGCCGACGAAACGGAGTGTGTGTGGCAGCGCTGAATATATGGGCCGTATTAACCACGATACATACGGATGGTCTTGCAATCCAGTGAATACTTGCGGGTTACGGCCCATTAGAGCAAGGCTAATAATACAACCTTCAGCTGGCTGTATGGATACTTATAGCCCACTTATCAGACCATTCATATAGTAGTTTACAGCCAGCTGAAGGCTGTATGACCCACCCCTTTCTCTCACAAAGTTTATTGGTTCTTGTGCTTGCTGGCTGCAAACTTACAGCCCACCTCTCTTCTCTCTCCTCCTCTCTCTCCTCCACCTCAGCATACAGCCTACTAACTGTCTCTTATTATACTTGCTCTTAGGCCATAGAATCGCCTGTGTGGGAAGCGCTGCGCTCTGAGGGTTAAAATGGCAAGGTTAGCCGGCCGTATGCTTGCAAAGTCGCAAATATTCTTCCACTGCACTTTGCTGAACTGATACGACTTTATAGGCCCCCTTTGGAAAACGTAAGGCCCGGCCAAAGCCGCTCCGACGGTCAAGTTCCTCGGATTCAAACCCAACCAAACCGCCTTTATATCCGACGCACACGCTCCCTTCCCACGTCTTCCCCATCGCACTAGCTCCAATCCAAACCAAAGCAGACGAGAAGAGACGAAGGGGCTGTTTGGTTGCTAGCCACACTTTGCCAACAAAAATTGCCACACTTGCCTAAGTTGATGTGCTCAAATTCTTTGCCACACCTTAGCAAGCCTAAGCGAATCTTACCACACTTTTTTGAGTCATTGACGCGTGGGACCTAGTTTGCTGGAAGGGAATCTTGCCACAACTATGGTTGCAACCAAACAGCTCGTAAAGTTGGTCAAACTTGCCTAACCTTAAGCGTGGTAAACTGTGGCTGGTAACCAAACACCTCCGAAGTACGAGTATCGCCGCAGTAGTAGGCATGGACTTCCACGCGCTCCCCACGGTGAGGCCTCACTCACCCACCGCTCGTCCCTTCACTCTCTTCCCCGACTTGGACTGCTTTGCGTTTTCTTCCAGGTTGACGGGATTGAGGAGTGCGTCAAGCAGACGATCGCCCTGCCGGCGCCGGCGGTAAAGGCCGTGGCGGTGGCGGAGCCGCGTGAGAAGCAGGGGAGCCCGCTCCCGCGCGGCCGCCGCGTCACGGTCAAGTCGCCCGAGCCCATCAGGCCTGAAGACGGCGAGAAAGAGAACGACGATCTGAAGCCGGATGCGAACGAGGAGAAGGCGATGACCCTTGGCTTGGGGCAGCGTGGTCGCAGCCGGCGCTGTCGGGCCGCGCCTGTGGTGGCTCCGACTACGAGGAGAAGGGCTGCGGCAGCAAGCAAGAGTGAGGCAGGGGATGTGGCTGCGGAGGTGGTGCCGGCTCCGACCACTCACCGGAGGATCTAGAGCACGGTGCCGATGGAGTCAGAGGAGAAGGTGCCGGGGGCGAGACGGACGTCGAGGAGGGCTACGGCGAGGAAGACCGGTATACAGCAGGAAGAGGAAGAGGAAGAGGAGAAGCCGCAAGGTGAGAAGAGTTCGATTCCATCAATTTGGCTGTACTGTTTGATTGCTTGCCTTTTAGCTTTGTTTGTTCCAATTTTGTTTGCCGCGCGAGCCAGGTGTTGAGATCCTCTGACGTAACTTCTCGTCACTGACACGTGGGGCCACGCGGCAAGGGGCCCACGCACAGTGACCCAACGTCAGAGGGAAGTTACGTCAGAGGAGTGTTGTCTCTGATGTGGAGACTGTACCTGCACTGCCGGTTTCCGACGAGGTAGAAGAGGCTACGAATCCTCAGAACGAAGAGGAATAGGGGCAGGAGGACGAAGGTGAGACACATGGTAAGAACAGTTTTCTTCCGATCATTTTGCTGACACTGATTGATTGCTTGTCTGATGGCAATTTTGCTTGCTGCGCAAGCCAGCTGTTGTCTCTGATGTCGAAAGTACCGTGCCTGCACCGGTTTCCGACGAGGTATGTGATGATGCTGAAGATGTGGAAGAGGCCACGAAACCTCAGAACGAAGAACAGGACGATGTAGTCGAGGAGTCTAGTCAGGAAGACGAAGGTGAGACACATATGGCCCTGATCAATTCGGCTTCGGCTTTTGGCTTCTGGTTTATTTTTCACTATTCATAAATTTCGTCTTTTTCTGAACTTTTGGCTTTTTGTTGAGCTTTTTTGCCGGTTCTTTTTTTCCTGTATTTGTTTGTATTATACGTAATGGGCTAACATATTTTTTAAATTTTTTAAAATTTAATTATGCGAAATAAGTCTCTGTCAGCTACAGTGCTTTTTTCAACCAGCTACAGTGTTTTCAGCCATAAGCCATGAGCTTTTAAGCCAAACCGATCACCACCGTAGATTCCGCCACCGCAGTCGCAACTTGCAATAGATACTTGTTACATGTTCTCTGTAGCTGCCGTGTGCTGAGATATATGCGTGTTTCTCCAAATGGAAATTTCAGGGGTAGTCAGGGATACACCGACAGGTCCAACACCAGTGGAAGAAGAACCACTAGTGGTTGAAGAACGCAAGGATAAATCAGTAGTACAAGAGCGGCAAGTCGATGCCCAGGAGTATGCTGCTCCCTTGCCCAGCCAGGAAGATTCGCCAATCCTGGGTCTCGTTGAGCAGGAAGGAGGTGCCCCTTTCCGGGATGGTACGGGCTCCAGCGAGCGGCCATTGGACGAGCGGATGGGTGAAGAGATGGAAATGGTAACCGTCAACGAGTTGCCGCAGGCCACTCTCACAGCCGGTGAGGCCACCGAGGAAGTTGGTTTCACCGGCGATGCTGTCGTGCCAATGAGGAGGAGAAAGAGCGCGAGAGATCGGGCTCGCTTTCGGCGGTGAGGAAGACAGTGGCTTTTCGCGATCGCTCTGATGCCTAATTTTTAAACGAAGTATTTTCTCAAGGTGGGGTCTACAAGTTAAATGTAGTATACGTTAAAAGGCCAACATCTGTACCAGCTAAAATCGCAAGTGAGTATCGATCTCTCTGTAATCTGTACCGCAAGCGGAAGCCAATGAGGCTGGTACGGAAGAAAGATTTCTCTTTGAAGAGAAGGAAGATGTAACTGTTGACGAGGTGCTGCATGACACGGTTACAGACCATGTGACCATTTTCCTCGATTTGTCCGGCGAGATCAATGAGGTGCTGCATGACACGGCTGTTGAAGAGGAGGGAGTGGTGTCCATTGACGAGATGTTACTAGAGGTGGGACTTGGGCCGGGTTTCTTTGGGCGGCCGAAGGCACGGCGGCAAGACGGCCGGTCCAAGCACGCCCGCCCAACACGTGGCGGGCGTCGTGCGTGCGACGCGACGGCAACGAAAGGCGGCCGGCTTTCAAAATCCGACGCGGTGGCGCGCAAGACGTCACGGCGGTCGGGCGTGCTTTCGGCCGGCACGCGCACGAAGAGCACGGTTGGCTAGAAACTATTTAAAATTGATTTCTTAACTATAGTAAATTGTACTCATGATTCTCCTTGAGCTTTTCTATTTGACTAGTTGGGTAGGCCTATGCTAGATTGTCGGGCGATGTCCACGTACGCTATAGTCCAATTTGCACCAAGATATGCATTCCATTGGACTAGATGACCAAGTTCGAAAGTGAAATGGCATGAGACAATAGAATCGAATTTTAAGTAGGTTTTTAATAAGGCGGATACAAGAGAAAGGAAGATAGCGGCCACCGCTACCATTGTCGCTATCGCTTTTGTCGTGTATAGTTACTTTGGTCGGGCTGGGCTTGGTGCACGCACGAACGCCGCACGGTGGGCTTTGGGCGTGCTTGGGCTCGCCGAAGAAGGCAGGCGGGCGGCACGGACGACGACGACGGGATGATCGGCCGAACAAGCACGACGCACGGCGGCGGGCACGGTGGGCACGGCCGTGCGGCACGGCCGCCGCCCATTCCCACCTCTAGATGTCACAAAGATGGTGGAAACCCACCCTAGATGGTGGAAATAAAAAATCGTAAGTTAAAAACTAAAATCACATCAAAAAAACCCACCCTAGATGGTGGAAATTACTCGCGCGGGATCCAACGGCAAACAAAGACATACAGGATTAGCGCTTGGATCGAACATTCGAGTGTAAGTCGCTTCTATCTAATGCAGCATCACGCTCACAAAAGATGCGCCGGTGACCAAATACTTGTAGTGATTAGAACATAAGTACATCACAACCACAAGCAACATGAGCACACATCTTTTGCTTGTTCTTATTTTAGGCACCAGCATCACGCTACTACTAGTACTGATGCATGCCATGTTTGCTGATACTGGATATATTAGCACAACCACACCAGTACTCTACTGATAAGCAAGGAGCTAGGCTAGCTCGTCTTAGTTCTGGGTTGCCAACCTGACCCGGCCGTCAAGCAACAGAGGGCTTCTCGACGTCTTCCAGCGGGCGGAACCACACCTTCTGATCCAGCACCGAGCCACCACCATTCGCGCCGGTCGCCGGCGTGCCAGCGGCCACCTTGGCGTCCACCGCCGGCCCGAACACGCCGGTCGTCGGGTGAGGGCCCCAGTACTTGCCAGGGTTAACGGCGCTGCCGATCACATCGTCCGGCACGACGGCCGGGCGCACCTGCTCCTCCAGGTTCTTGTCGTACGCTGATGCGTGGACGGCCCTCCTACACACATCAAAGTCCGATTAGTGTTGAGACTGGTGGGACAAAACTTATCTAACAACCGTAACACGTTTGACTCCATAGCAACACATTAATTAACAAGAGAACTGATCAGAAAATAAATCATTGTGCAAGAAACAATGGTAAAACAACTTGGAACTCATGCAAAGAACGCCTATTAGTCTGTTTCTTGCATGCAAGGCTGCACCAACTTGGAAACTCCATTGTTAAATTGATAACGCAGCAGTGTCATCATCGAATACCATTGACACCAGAGTGGGGTTCTACTTCACCAAAATACCGGACTAATCAGGGTGTCCACCGCCCATGCACACACTACATACGTGATGCACAAAACACACACACAGAGACTCCACTGAAAATCCCCGTGCTCCCTGTGTCGTCGTTGCTGGGATCAGCAGGGAAGAGGACAAAGACGTGAGGGGGCACGCCGGCCAACGCAGAGTCGGTGGGTGTGGCCGTGAGATGTGGATAAGAGCGAAGCCACCCTAGTCTACCGTGTCTTATTAAAAAACCTAAAAATAAATCAAAATCTAATTCGAACATCAACTTCCGTGGAGCGGCTTATCCAATCCTCCTATCTCCTTCAGAATAAGACAAGAGTCCCACGTATATCATATGCCTCACTATTATTAATTCTTTTTTTTAATCGCTCAAAACACTCCTAGTAAAAATTACTTCTTTCAATCATTATTATTTATTTTTACTTTTAGTAAAAAGTCATAAACTTTAAAAGACATCGGCAAAAGCTATTTCGAACGGCCCTCACTCCGAGAAATTTTATTGTGCCCCCGTTACACAGAGCGCTGTGTCACGAGCAAACCGGCAGCTGACACGTGGCAGACAGAAATAAAAAATATTATTTTTTCTGTTTTCACTGTAGCAAGTGAATAAAAATATTATTTTTTTGCTGTTTGCTACAGTGAAAAATAATATTTTTTATTGACTTGCTACAGTGCAAAACAGTAAAAAATAATATTTTTTATTCTTTCTGCCACGTGTCAGCTGCTGGTTCGCTTGTGACACACAGCGCTCTGTGTAACGGGGGCACAATAAAATTTTTCTGAGGGTCCAGCGTGTACGGACACCGTTCCGCTCGTTGCTACTACTGCGAGCACTACCAGCCCGGTACAGCCCCTGGGCCCTGACCGTCCGATGGACGCGTCGCCTAGCGAGGTGGTCCCAATCGGACGGTCCGGATCGGTCGTCGGGCCAAGGCAGGAACAGCAGAAGAGGGTGGTGGCACGAAAGAGAAACGAATCGTACGGGCCAGATGCGAAAGGACGGCCGGTGGGCCCGCGGAGGGCGGACGCAACTGCGGGCCCCACTGTCAGTCCCGCCAATCCCGCACGTTATCCCACCGTGAGTGAAAACCAGAGCACCTGCAGCCAGCGGGATGGTGGACGGATGCCGACTGCCGCGCACCTAACCATCCGTCGAAGCAGAGAACTTTTGGAAAGTGAAAAGTCGAGCTCTGCTCAGCCCATTGGTTGTGCTGCTGCTGCCCTGTGTGATGTACACGTAGGGTCTGCTCTTTTGCCTTTTTTTGTTAAGATTTATGATTTTTAGTTACAATTTACAATTTTTATATTATGTGTCAAAAATTATAGAGTAATTAAAACTTATGTACGATTTTTATCTATATAAATAAAATTGATACAGTATATATTATAATTAACTAGTAAATCTTATTTTAAAGCATCTGTTTAAAAGTTAGTTATCATATAAAAATCAAAAGCAAAAGCAGAAACCAAAATCTGAAAAAGAATCGGGAGATAATATGCCTCCACTATTCTTCATCTTCTTTGTGTGGGTGCGTCTCTTGTGGGATTTGGAATTCCCCCACCTCGACAAGGAAGCAGTTCGACATCACAGAAGGCACAAGTTAGGAGTAAAAAACATCTCCACGGATCTGGCCTTATTGGTCTAGTACAGTTCTAGTATATTTGCATAGAGTTCTAGACTTCCTACTGGTACTACAGATTGATGCATGGTCATGACACTTGGGATCGAAGATTAAACAAGTTTGGTGATCTTTCCAAAGTGGTGAGGATGACATATCTAGAATTCTAGATCATGTGAAAAAGATAAATCTTGCTACTTTCTATCTAACATACTGCCATCTAACAGCATACTAAATTCACACTTAGGAAAACAAGGATTTTCTGCTGAATCAGGCGTTAATCACAAAGAAAGATACCCCATGTCGGGGCAAAAGATGCAATAAACAGTATCCACGGGAAGCAAAGCAAGCTTAGCCTTTACAAATCTCTCCATACAAACAAGATCTTCGACAAGTACCGCTAACTTAGCGAAAACAAGTACTCGTAAAAAAATTCCAATAGCAAGTGTATCAGCTCACAGGCATGCGAGTATGTATACCTCGGGGAGGCGGCCTTGCCGGCCAGGACGCGGGCGACGAAGCTTCCAGCGATCACCCGCCCCTTAGAGGTAGCTGCTGCTGCCATGCAAAGGTCGCCCGATCGAGAGGAGGGGAAAGGGAGAAGAGGAGAGGACAAGTAGTAATCACGAGGACAGTACCGTGCTGCGAGATGGGAGGAAAAGGTGGTGGGTTTCGGTTTCTGTGGACGGACTCCTCGATCCCACACCGCTCTGCCGGCTACTTATAGCGCCCAACCGAGGAGGCAACGAGGAGAGGATGCCGGAGAAAACGGAGCATACAGACGCTGTTATCATAAAGAAAACGGAGCTACGGCTATCGTATTAGTAGAAAACAGCAGTACTAACGGCGGCTTCGCTAATTGCGATCGCGGCAACCAACTGCTCGCGCTCGCACCCGCACCTATCGACGGCCAAGGCATCACTGTCCCGTGAAGCGGCTGTAAGAGCAAGTCTTATAATACAGCCTTCAGCTGGCTGTATGAATATTTACAGCTCACTTTTCAGCTTACTCATATAGTAGTTCTTACAAATTTGAAGGTCAGTATGACCTACCCTTCCTCTCACAAAGTTTCTTGGTTCTTGTGCTTGGTGGTTTGTAGCTTAGAGCAGTACAATAAGGATTAGTCGGTGCTATAGAAATATAATATCAACAAAATCTTACGTGGAGAGAAAAGAAGAGAGAGAAGGAAGTCATCTACTAAATTACAAACTAGCTATAGCACGTAAAAATATGCATTTCACTCTCTTACACGTAGGGCCAAATAGTTATTGTAATAGCTACTTTATTGTATGAACTATTTTTTTGAAGGCTATAGATGAAATGGACAAGTGTTATAGCCACTAGTTGGCTATACTATTGTACTTGCTCTTACAGCCCACCTCTCTTCTCTCCTCCTCTCTCTCCTCCACCTCAGCATACAGCCAGCTTACAGCCTCTTATAATACTTGCTCTAACTCGGGGGCTCCATCAACGCTGGATCGTCCGATCATATGATCCAAACTAGCACCGTACGTCTAATCTGATGTGTTTCTGCTTAGTAGTTTGTGGAGTAGCTTGTTTGACAAATGGCGCTATCCATGTAAACTAGTATTTCTTTCAAGGCAAGTGTATATTTATGAAAAAAAACTTGATTCTATGCGCCAAACAATCATCGTACAAAACACGACACCGTTTTTTAACTGTTTATATAAATGATATTGTTGTTATTTTTTTCAAATTTAGTTCACGAATATCTATTTTTATAAATCTAACTCCTCCAAGAATTTATCGGGCTTGGCAGGCACGATAAGGTCCTGATCAACTCGGCTTCGACTTCTGGCTTCTGGCTTATTTTTCACTATTCATAAGTTTCATCTTTTTCTGAACTTTTGGCTTTTTGTTAAGCTTTTTTGCCGGTTCTTTTTTTCCTGTATTTGTTTGTATTATACGTAATGGGCTAACATATTTTTTTTATTTTTAAAATTTTTTAAATTTAATTATGTTAAATAAGTCTATGATAATTCTGATCTTTTCATCAATTCTGATGTTTTCAATTATAAGCCACGAGCTTTTCAGCCGAACCTATCACCACCTAAGTCTCTTCCGAGCTCACTTGACTCGGCAGGCACCATGCTGAGGCCCCATGCGCGGCAACCAATCATGCGGATACTGTGCAATCTTAATCAATGATTTAATTAACGCTAATCATATTTAATTTATTTAAATTTAGTTACGCTAAATAATTTATCATTAATTATAATATAATTTTAATTAATTATAATATAATTTTAGTTATAAAGTAATTTATTTTAGCCCAAACGAACGGCAGCTTGAAAACACCAATAGGCAACGCTTGCTTGTCGCAACCAGGCCAAGCGGCCAATGAGCCTGCCTGGATCTCGTCTCCTCCGCGCCTACCTGGGGCAGTCGTACCGCGGACAGTACCAGCTTAATGGGCATCGGATATACCATGTTAGATGCGCATTAAGCACCGACGACCAGCCTTCCAGCCATTCAACACGTACCTACCCTCGTGTGCGTACGGAAGGATGGACGCCATCGCCATGGATAATAGGGACACGGAAGCATGAATGTGTGCAGTAATTCGTCTTAGTAATTACGTGATGATTATTCAACCGACTTTCTAGTAATTTAATGGATGCCGTGAGCCGGTTAGGTCAAACTGCAAACATTTGATTTTCCATGTTTTTGTAAAAGAAGATGCCAAGAGGGCAAAGCGTTTGCAATATTCTTGAAGTTTCTCCCGACGGAATCAGCCTATCTGCAGCAGGCGTTTTCTCCCTACAAATTATCGCGCATTTGCTTGCCCATTTGCACGTAGATGCCAAGAGGGCAATATTCTTGAAGTATCTACCGACGGCATCAGGCTATCTGCAGCAGCCGTTTTCTCCCTAGAAATTATCGCGCATTTGCTTGCCCATTTGCACGCCTGACGCAACCCAGATAGATAAGCACCGGACACCCGACCATAGCAAGTCACGTACGTACACTGCCAGGAGCCCAGGAGCCTTTCAGAGACTGGGCAAGTCTAATTATAAGAAAAAACACTACCTTCAGTCTCATCGACTGTAGAAAACTGCAATATGTTTTTACTATCGAGCACGGGCAGCAGTATAGGCGGCGACTGTAGATAAGTGCAATATGTTTTTACTGGCGAGCACGGGCAGCAGTCTAGGCTCGCCGAGCGGTGACTCCGCCGGTACCGTACGCATAACACTTTCATTCATGTGTCGCGCGTCATGCACGGTTGAAGCCGCCGTCTCATGCAGATAGACGATGCGTCTCGACGCTGGACACGGGTGCAACGACGTCAGTGCTGATCTGTTTCTCCATGCGGCCATGCCTGGTTTGTTTACGGGAAGAAATAAAGCGATCAATCTGGGCGGCTGGGTTACTTGGTCGTGCAAGCGTTCGACGTGTCCGTGTATGGGGCCGTCCTCGAGTGCCATCGCTCCTACCGCGTCCGCGGCGATGGGATTGGAGCGGAACCAGATGCGGTGTGTACGGGTTACCGCCCGGCTATCCGTCTCGTTGCTTTCGCCGTATCGGTGACATATCGAAGCGGTGACTACTGGCCAGTACGAATCGGAATCCGTACTCCCCAAAAGTAATTTACCGGCCACAGTGATTCGAAAACCAATCGGGATGCTGTACGTCACGCCCCGTGTCATTATTTCGAATAATACTTAGGTAACGGATTAATATTTATTTGCTCAATAGAACATATAGCAAGTCTTATAAGAGTCATGCAACAGAGCAATAAATAAAAATTGTGCACTCTAACAGTTGCTAGCCACACAAAATTATAGTCTTGATTAAAATTATTTAATTACAAATGAGAGATTTATACCCTATCATGCTCCACCAAACTTCTACTTGTCCCAACCGTCATTTAAGGTGTCTACCTCACTTTGGTCCTCGGCGTGATCACTCTCGTCTCACGCGATCTCATCTATGCCTACATATCCCGTATCCCACTCGGAGTATTCCTCAGTTAGACTGAGGTCTAACAAACAAAAGTAATAACAGGGTGAGTTCTAGCGTACTCAGCAAGCAATACTAGTAAAGGTGCACTGTATGACTCTTTTCTGTTTCTTTATCACAAGTTCTAGCATAATCTCTTTTCTTGTTCGGTCGTGCTTGTGCGATGTGTGTTGTGGGGTGTTGTGCATTGGACAAAGGGGAGAGGAAAGTGGGATTTGGGGTGGGAAATGTGGGCCTACTTGTTGTCAGGCTGAGAATGAAAATGAAGCTAGGGCGGTTTTCGTGACAGTCATGGTGTGGTCCTCATGTGCTTGGTGATGCGGTCAGCTTCCTCTTGTCGCTATGGTGGTTGCCAGCCTGCTGTTCCCTTGTCATCGTGATCGGCCCAACGATGTCGTTCGCGGTCCTCGCTCCTCTTCTTCGTCTTCTTCAACCTTCCTTGCTCCTCTCCTCTATTTCTCTCTTCCTCCTTTTCTCTTTGTGTATGGCTTGGTGGTGGTGGTGGCTATGGTTGGTGAATTCTTACTATTGGCCGAGTGGTGCGATGGTGGAAATGAAGTTTGCTTTCTTTGGCTTGGCTTTGGGGGCTCTCTTGGTTGTGTAATAGAGTGAGGGGGAGTGCTGGTGTTGGCTTGCTTTTTACGGAGGAGGCGTCGGTTTTGCCTTTTATCTTCCTAGCTTGTGCAATGCCGATAATGCTCTTACCTTACCCCTAGGCTCTCTTAGTGGACTATTTGCTTATGGACCATCAGTGCGCAGGGTGGATTTGGCATTATGCTTTGGATTGCTTTTACTATAGAAGGTAAGTTAGTAAAACTATATGTGTTGAGCTTTTTTTGCTACTGAATGATGAGGCCCACTAAAGCGAGAAGCGTCGACTGGCATCAGACGATAAGAATCATGATGAGCGCTAATTAAATCGGTATTCTAAAGCCGGACTAGTTCTGACAGTGAAATATATTTTTCCCTTTTTATTATCCCTTGGACACGTCCCTGTCGTCGTACACGATACCTCCAGCACAATGAACGGTGTAGCGCCCCAAAGGACGGGATAAGATAGGCATCGGCCGTGACTCGTCACCGTGTCAGTCGCGACCTTTTGTCCACTCTCTGAATAGCAGCGAGAAAACACCGGTGCGCCCCAGAGAACGGGATAAGACAGGCACCGGTCGTGACTCGTCACCGTGTGGGTCGCGACCTTTTGTCCACACTTTGAATTGCAGCGAGAAACACTGGTTTGGACTTTGGGCGGTCGTCCGCGACGCAGGCGAAGAGGCGGCGAGCACCGGCCACGATCAACCCCAAATATCAAGCCGATTGTGCGAGATTTTTCTTCGAAAAAGCGTGAGATCCCTCCACGTTTTCAGCTGAGGCGGACGTGTTCTGCTCAACATTTGAAGTACGCCAGGCCCGGCACCAATGAGCTGCGCGTCCTCATGTGCAGACCGCCGACGGCCCAGGCAGGGTCTGCATGCAT
Organism: Dendrocalamus sinicus; assembly: GCA_036346575.1. Lineage (NCBI taxonomy): Eukaryota > Viridiplantae > Streptophyta > Magnoliopsida > Poales > Poaceae > Dendrocalamus > Dendrocalamus sinicus. The sequence goes on along the minus strand of JAYEVI010000456.1, from coordinate 185,781 downwards.
CGTACGCATAACGGGCCTAAAAACTTCGCATCCCACGCTTATGTGGCCCGGTTATTGTTCGCACGGTGCCAGGTGGTTCGCGTGGGGTGCGCCGTGCGGCATACCACGCCCGATGGGGTTTGGCCCGCGGGGCGCGAACTCGTTGGATCGGGAGGACGCGGCCCGCTTACCGGCACTCGGTCGGTACATCCTGCGGCGCTTGTGCGATCTGTAGCACCGCGATGGGGGTGGGCTGGGTTGCTTGCAGAGCGGTAGCCCGTGGGTTCTTTCCCAGCCCACTCATAGTAGTGGGACTGTAGGTTCGTGGGTGGTGGGCGGCCCTCCAAATTGGGCTTTTGTGTGAGCTTCTGAAGTGACTCCATCACCGCGAACACAACGAGCTGCTATATAAACGCGCGTAGCCCATCGAGCCGAAACCCTACTCCGCCTCCGCAACCTCCCAAACACTTGAGCAACCCGCCGCCGCCGCCACCTGCAACGAAGCAGCAGCCATGCCGCCCAAGTTCGACCCGTCGCAGGTGGTGGACGTCTACGTCCGTGTGACCGGAGGCGAGGTCGGCGCGGCGTCGTCCCTGGCCCCCAAGATCGGCCCGCTCGGTCTCTCCCCCAAGAAGATCGGTGAGGACATCGCCAAGGAGACGGCCAAGGACTGGAAGGGCCTCCGCGTCACCGTCAAGCTCACTGTACAGAACCGTCAGGCCAAGGTCTCCGTCGTCCCCTCCGCCGCGGCGCTCGTCATCAAGGCCCTCAAGGAGCCCGAGCGGGACAGGAAGAAGGTGAAGAACATCAAGCACAGTGGCAACATCAGCCTCGACGACGTCATCGAGATCGCCAGGACCATGAGGCACAGGTCCATGGCCAAGGAGATGTCCGGGACCGTCAAGGAGATCCTCGGGACCTGCGTCAGCGTCGGGTGCACCGTCGACGGGAAGGACCCCAAGGATCTGCAGCAGGAGATCACCGACGGCGAGGTCGAGATCCCCTCCGCTTAAAGGTATAGAGAAGATCTTTTCTTGTTACTATTGTGTTCTGTTATTGCAAACTTGCAATGCAACGTGAGATTGTTAGAAGTTACAACTTACATGAGACCAGTCTGGTAGTGTGATGTTACTTGCCTTATGTTCTAGGCCTTGTTTGAACGCGATGTTGGTGGAAAAGCAAATGCAATTGGCGTGATTTGCCGTTATAATGGCGTTGCTACTTTTTTTATGTTAAAAGCAGGAAATTTTGTTACCAAAGCCCGATATATTGCACCGTCTCTTAGTTGTTTCATATAATTGGAAGGCAATTTTGTTATGTGTTATGTGAAAGTAGCTCGTTGATACGTGGTTATCCATTGTGATATTAATTTCGTGGCAAGTTCTGTTTTAGAGTAACCATCCCCAGAATAGTTTGTTAGTTCTCGTTGAATGGAATGATTTAAAAGCAGAAAGTTTTGTTAACAAGGTCCGATATACTACACTGCCTGTTGTTTCATATAATTTGAATGCAATTTTCGTATGTGTTCTTATGTGAAAGTAGCTTGCTGATACATGGTTATCTGTTGTGATTTTAATTGAGTGATAAGCTCTGCTTAGAGTTGCCATCTCAATAGTTGATTTCTTACTGAACCAAATGATGAATATGCGCATATGTGGTCAATATGATTAGTTTGTATTGCTGTTATTATTTTCTGTGTAACATTCTATCAGCTGTAATTAGTTGTTGATGTGCTCATAGTTTGTTATGCTTGATTTATGTGGTACTTTGCATTCACCATTGTGACGATATTCATTTCTAGAACCCAATTTCATTGTTTGGTGTCCCACGAGTCTTTTCCTTGTTCTAGACAGGACGTTATTGTGTGTGACAGACGTTGTTGATTTTTTTAAATGTTTTCTTTTTGACAATAAGGTTTTGAGTGTCTCGTATTCTTTTTCATTCTTGATACCTTTGTTGTGTGTCAGCAGCATATAGTGAGACGGGAGTTATATGTGGATTTGTGCGGTTAGTTGGATTTTCAGGACATTAGAAAGTTAGTAGAATCATGTCACCTATATTCTAATGGATATCAAAATATACCTATGTTCTTATGGTTATCTTAATTTTATTCGTGAATTATGAATCGATGATTGTAACTATACCCCAGAACCCTACATAATTTTTTCTTGCTTATGAAGAAATGATCTGGCATACACTTTTCGTATATATGACCACCTTCATGTTTTACTACCATACAGGCTTGACATTGAGGAGATTATCATCCGATGCTACTGAAGTGGTGCTTTGTTCCAAATGCTGGTTATGTACTTCACCAAACGATGTGATTCCTATTTTTTCTCATGCTCTAGTAGTTATGTTGTGAGACCTCAATGTTACTACTGCATCTAGGTTCCATTTGGTCTTTGAAATTGAGTTTTAAGTACTTGCCCAACTTAATCTATACCTTTCAGTCGGGTGAGAAGTTTGATCTTCCATGTTATTCACTGCATATGTTCGATTCGGTTGCCTTGACGATGCCTTGCAGTGAAATGGCATGTCGTATGTTCTGGCTCGCAGATTTTTACTGCGATGAAATCTGACGCTTTTAAGTCTACATGCGTTATGATATGATTGGTTTCAACCGGAGCTCCGTTGCACTTCCGGTGAAAAAACATCACAAACTCGCAAGCTTGTTCCATCAGAAGATGGCGGTAATTTTCATTGGGATCACCCTTCTGTTGAATTACTAGGTTCAACCGTGCCAGGGTTTTGTTGCTCTTCAATGTCTAACTTTAGTACCGTTTAACTATGTTTTCGAAAAAAGGTATCGTCTAAGGCCCTGTTTGTTTCCACTTAAGATTATTATAATCTAGCTTATAGGTGGGGGATTATATAAGCTAACTTATAATAAGCTGGTGGGAAATAAGCTGTCAGGTGTTTGGCAGTCTGGATTATCAGAGTTATGGATTGTTGTATTCGAATGTTTAAAGACCACAATGCCCTTGAGAGAGAGGTACGGGAGTTGGGGGATGGATGAATGGCAAAGGTGGGTAATATTTCTAAAGTTTTATGGTCATTAAGATAAAAGGTGGATCTATAAGCTGAAATAAGCTCCTTTTTTGAGCTTATTAGATTACAATAATCTGGGCTATTAGATTATAATAAGTTACCTTATAATCTGGGCTGTTTGTTTCCACTTATGATTATAAGTTAGATTATAATAATCTTAAGTGGAAACAAACAGGGCCTAAGTATTGTTGCAATGTTGTTCTTACATATTGGCTCATGAAACATGCCTTGCGACAAAAGCAAAGATAAAGATCATCACATTTAGCTTAGCATGTCATACAGAAAAAAAAATAAAACGTGGTACCAAACGGGGAATCCAAATTTTTAGATGATACAAGTCGTCACATTTAGCAGGTCATAAAGAGACATTAAACACGGTAACAAACGGGCCATCCAGATCCCAGACACGTGCGGATGGCATGTCCGTGGCCCAGGGTTGGGCAGCGCACACGCAGCCTGCTCGGACAGCCCAACAAGCAACAAACCCACTTGCTCAGCCCACTCCAAACGCTGGCTGCAGCCCATACAGTTTAGGAACGAAACACGGCGGAGCAACATGAAACAGCAACAAGACAGTCGTGGGTCCATTCCACCGAAACCACGAGGCGACGGACGCGCGCACGTTGCGGCCAACATCTGCACGCCGCGGCCGCTAGAACAAGGGCGGCGGGAGCGCCGCGGCGGCGGCGGCGTGGTTGCTCCGCGCCTGGTGGCAGAGCTGGCGGAGCCTCGTGGGCACGTACCAGACGGCGAGGCGCGGGTGGGCCGCGAAGACGGCGTCGATGTCGAAGCCGTGGCGCGCGGAGATGTCGACGAGCGGCGCGTAGCACGCCTGCCGCCACGCGCCGACGTTCTCGCCGCGCGCCTTGTACGTCCGCCGCAGCGCGTTGGACGCCTCCTCGTCCAGGCAGTGCAGCGCGTAGCAGTGCACGTAGTGCCGCATCTTGGGCTTGTTGATGTAGCTCGCCCCCACCTTCTTCGCGTGCCGGAACACCTGGTTCGTCACCTGCACGCACCACACAAGTTTTTCATTCACCCCGTTTATTATTCCCCGGCCATTTTACTCGTGCATCTATGCATCCGTCCGGTCCGGTCTGGCTGAACGCTATCCTATCCAAAATCAATCACCCTGGAACCCGACCAGGCCGTGCATTCATTTCATCGCACCGTCTCCGAGCGGGCGAGCCCGCCATGCCACAGTGGCAGGCGGAGCCGGCGGAAGCTCACATGGCTCCGACATGCGGGCTCGTGGCAGCGAGGAATAGGGCCACGGAATCCGAGGGACGTGCTAGCTAGGGCCCGACAAGACAACACATGGAACCAGGCTTTGAAAGCCTATCGATAGATGACACGTCGGCACTCTTTTTCAGGTCTGTACTTGCGCATCGACGTGCGTGTCCATGTCCGGAAAATGTGAAGTACTCATCGCTCGATCTTTCTTTTTTCCCCCACACATCTATTGGGAAATTTATGCTTCAACACTTCTGGCTGATTTTTCATGTTTACCTGCAACACGCTAAAGTTTGGACCAGTGCACGCACATTTAGATAATCATTTACTGAATAAAATATGATAAAATTGCTCCTAATAACTAACTCAAGGATTAGAGGTTCTGAAATTAACATTTTAATTATGTAGATGATGTAGATTTACAGAGACTACGAGGAGTTACATACTGACATGGTAGAGCAAAATAAAAAAAAAACTTGTAGTGAAAATTTCGAAGTGCCAAATATTTGTGAAATTTTATTTTAAAAAAAGGGAGTGTTTAGACATCACCTGGATGTTTTCTTCCGAACTATCATGCAAATTTATTATCCTTGAATTAGAGATCAAGGGGTCCCTTGTTTTTTAAGGGGAGAGATTTTTTTCAAAGGGGAGAAGAAGAATTCATGAACATTGAATTTGTAATCCAACAGTACTAAAACTGGATGATAATTAGAAAAAATATCCAGATAATATTTAACAAAACTCTAATAAAAAATAACAAATATTTACATATGGTGATATGGAGGTAATATCATGCATGAACTGGTGAAACAGTGACAATATGGCCGGCAGAACCAAGCACTTTCTTTTAAGCATCAACTCACCCGCCAGAGGAGGTGAGCATTTGATGGGGATTTAAATAATCCATGAAGAGTTACTTTAATAAGTAATCAAATCCTTTAAACCAATATAACAATAGCTTATGCTATAACAAATCTTGGTACCTTGGTCAGAGAATCTCTATTGATTTGCCTGACTAGTCACTACTCGGAATCCTTATGACCTAACATTTGGGTCTCGTCTGAGTCGATGTCTCGCGCGGTTTAGGAGCGGATCACATGTGTTCTCTTTCCACGACTACTCCACATTCAGTCCAGTGTCTCTAACAACAACCATACGGTTGTTTCCTGAGATTCTCCATCACTGAAAACAACTGATCGCCGGTTATTGTCAAACTTCTCTCACTGACATCAACTGCTTATACATGCAAACGGGAGGAATCGACAAAGCGCATGTTCATATCAACAAACAATGCCTCTTCAGTGCTATTTTTAAGGCTTACTCAAGAGAGAAGACATGAAAGAGAACAATGACAAGAGCAATTTGTATTAGGGCAGGCACGTAGTATTTCCCTTATAATCGCTCATTTAGAGTAAATTGTAGTTCTTATATAGCAATTTGTCCCTTTTTACCCTTCTATAACGTGGATTTCACTACTACTTATAAGATTAATGATTCGATCATCGACACCATTATAGTAGCACTCTTCAATAAGGCAAATATTTTTGTAAATCTGTTTATGCGCGGTCGTTAAAGAATAAACTACATTTTATGCACGTGATTAAAGTTCTTGCAGCTTATTACCCTTAATTTCTAGAATTTTGTATGCACTGAACTGTTGTAAAACCAAAGAGCCCATCTTAATGCTATGGGGCAATTTAACTTTTTGCCACTCTGAAGATTGGCCAATTATCTCTCTCACTTACATGCGGGGCCGCTTGAGTCACTGACAACGGGCTAGGGTGATAAATCTGTTGCCACCCTACTCATAAGAGTGGCAAATAATTAAATTATCCTTTTTCAGGAGGCTCGAACGAAATTTATGGGATGTCAACTCGTGGTAGTACCATCGAACTGTCAGTAATCAATACTAGTGCAGTAGTCACGTTGAGGTGACAGTCGTATTCAGGGAGTCATATGCATATGCGTGCTTATGCAAGCTATATAACGTACGTAAGTTACGTAACGGTGGTAGTAAATCACGTGTACCTTGGTTGGGGACTTGTGGCCGTGCAGCTTAGCCATGGACTGCACCTGGAGCAGGAAGAGGCGGCACTGCTCGTACAAATGGAACAGGTAGTCCAGCCCGTTCTTCTTGGCCCTCGCCACCTCGCCGGGCTCCGTCACCACGAACGGGTGCTCCCGCTGCCGCTCCCCGACGCCGCCGCCCGCCGACTCCTCCGTCGACTCCGATCCGCCGCCGCCGTCCTCGTCGCCCTCGTGCTCTTCCTCCTGCATGTCCAGCCTCAGCTCGTTCACCTTCTTCCTCCTCGCCTTCTTTGCCTTCCTGGTGGAGGTTCCTTTCTTCGCCTGCTTCTTGCCAGACACCATCGTCCTACCGGTGTCGTCGTCGCCCATGCCGCCGCTAGCCGCCGCGTCGTGCTCGTCGGACAGCACTGTTTGCATGCGTTCGTAACGACATCACACACAAACACAAAAGAACTCAAGACATGCACACTGTTTGCATGCCTGCAGGTATGATCACACAAGCAGACACACGATATGCGTATATACCATCTTGGGAGACGGCGTCCACGGTGCTCCCGGACTGGTGTCCGTGGTGACCGCCGCCGAGAGACATCAGGCGGCCACGCTCGGCTCGCAGCGCGGCGCGGAGGCCGAACCGCTCGCCGAGGAGCAGGTCCCAGCGGAACAGCCCGGCGAGCGCAGCCATCATGTCATCGAGCTCGCGCTCCGTCATGGCCAGCAGCGTGCTCGCCGTGAACCCGAGCTCCGAGATCCGCGCCACCGTGGACGGGCGCACGCCGTACCCGGTCACCAGGTCCTCCAGCTCCCTCGGCGCGTTTGCTGGCGGAGCAGGAGGCGGTGGCACGGCCGGAGCCGGCGGCCCGAGGTCCCACCTGAACGGGTGCGCCGCCGAGAAGGCATCGGTGGGATCCATGCGCGCGAGGCTTCTTGTTCTTGGCGCGGTTGCTTCTGTTTCTTGTGTTTTGCCTTCGCTGTGCTGCATTGCATCGGGGCTCGTTATATACTGTAGTGTCGCTCAGCTCGGGCTGCTGCATGCGGTTGACTTGGACAAATCTCAACTCGTGGCTGCGGATATATAAGTATTGGACCCGTTCTTTTTAGTTTCTAAAAACTGTTTTTTAATTTTTCTATAGTAATTAACTTTTAAATAGAGTATCTTTTTAATATAGAGTTTACTAGTTAATTATAACACATACTGTACCGATTTTATTTATATTGATAAAAATTACATATGAGTTTCTATTACTCTATAATCTCTCATACAAATAAATTAAAAATCACAAACTATAGCTAAAAATTATAAGCTTCGGTAAAAAGAACCGGCCCTTTATTTATGCTTGTCTTTTTGTCGAATACTTGAAGCGAGAGAGCTACGTGAAAACGACCTGTCCTGTAGAAAGCTGCGTCTCTCACGATTTGATAGTCTAGATTCTAACCCCTATTACGTGGTGGTACATAAAAAGAAGACACACTAAGCTTAATAATACACCCACACATTGTGTAGTCCTGTCACGGCGTAGGTGCATGTGTCACGGTGCACGTCTCAAATTCTTCAATTTTTTCGTCTCACTTTTCATAAAAAAGTCTCTTTGTGCCTTATGATTAGGAAACTTTTTATAGTATATTCTATTGGTATAAAAAGAGTGGTAAGTATAAATTAAATTTAATTGTTAATTTAAGAAGATATAATAGACTTTTTGTTCTTATAAATCCTATGTGAAGCTGTTGGTGACGAGGTGCGGATGATCATATGGTCTTCGTCGCTGCTGTGTTGCTGACCATAGACAGCTGGCAGAAGACGATCTTGAGCTCCTTAGGCACGTGGCAGCTCTGCGGCACTGGCTCCATGTCGGTTGGCGTCGTCTTGGTAAGCGGGCACTGGTTCTTGAAGTAGCTCGTGGGGCTGCGACACATGCATGGCGCGCATCAGTGATGCTTTGGTTGGGCGGGTAGTCACAGTTAAGTTCCACAGCATAGCCGAGGGCCGAGCATTGCCCGTCGCCACTGGCCTATGGGCTAACGACCACGGACGCGTTGAAGTCGTCACCCAAGCTGGCACTGTACGCGGCCAAGTTGCCGTTGTTGTGGATTGTGAGCTATGTGAGGGTGCACAACGCCTATTCAATAGCTCATCTCGAGACATTGTAACTGGTGCACATGGCAACATGGCTCCCCCACCTTGAGGGCGGGAAGGTGAGGCAAAGGAGGGTGTTGGAGTCGAGGCACGTGTTGTTGTCAAAGATGGAGGGGAGGCCGGACTTGAGGGTGACGAGCGGCTAGACGGGCTACAAGCAGAGGTTGTGGATGGTCACGACGCATGATATGGTGGTGCTGTCCCTTGTGTTTCTTTATAATTTTATCTTTTTTAGGATTCTACTGCTAGTACTGTCGGTGGTAGTATAACTAAATCCTAACTAATCTGATTTATTGGATAAAAAGAATAGATCACTCATACTCATTCTAAGATACTGTAAAAGAGCGCAGTGATTAATACTGTTCTTCTACACCCCATGTTCTTTGAGACTAGATTTGTTCTAGTAACTGAAAATCTAGAAGTTAATGCTTATTGCTTCCAAGTGCAAGGAAGGAGAGGGGAAAACACGTACAATGAGTTCACAACTGAAAGTAATGCACCGGATCATTGGAGGCGTGGAAAAATGTGAAATGTAAAGGGTTTCCACATTGCCCAAGTGCAAGCTCATAGGTCTCCTGCATTTAATTTATAAATAGCAATAGTTCGTAAAAAAGTTTGTAGAAAGATATTTGTATGTGATTTTAACCGATATAAATAAAGTTGTTATAGTATATACTACAATTAACTAGTAGACTTTATCTTAAAAAATACATCATTTAAAAACTAGATACTATAAAAAACTATTTACTATCTTTACTATTATAAAAGAATGAGTTGATGGTTGTAGATCCATTCTCCTTTAACCGCTCTGTTTTCTTAACTTCTTACCATCCTCACTTTTCAACCGATCAGAGCAACTTTCCTCTATAGTATAATTCTCTATACATTCAATAATTTTCTTAACCAGTAAAAGTAGTATTTAGAAGACAACATGAACCGCATAAACTGATACAGGCTTTTCTGGCTCTCCTGGCTCCCTGCCTCCCTGCACACAAACATGCAAGTGTAACGTTTGACAACTGATCCCCGGATAGTACAATGCTATATGATGCCAGGACAGTGCAATTTGACTGGCTCCCACCCAAACTTTGATCAACTGCGTGCCCCCATCCAATGCCCTCTCAGGCTCTCCCACTCACAGTTGATGTGCGTGAACATGTTTGTCTGGTTGCATCGCTCGCCATGCAGCATCTAACTGATGCCGTCCCAGAGGAGCCAGCGAGCGAGCATATCTATCTGCTCCACTATACCACATGTGCACTCCTCTCGAGGCACACACGCACCGGGCGAGTACCTACTGGGCACGTGATGACTGACGAGCATTGCCCCTAGTTATTCCGCCGATTGATGAATCGAGCAGAGCTTCACTACTCGCTAGTTCTTGGTCCTTAGGAGCCTATGGGATGTAGGTATGTAGGAGAAGGGAGGAGGAAGCAAAAGATGTGCATGGATAGCACAGCACACAACGGCGAAAGTGATAAAAGGAACTAGAGAGATTCACTCTATGCATGCATGGGAATCAGTAAGTTTACTTGGAGAAGCAGAGAGATCGGTCGGTTTTTTTCGACTGTAACAGATGACTTTTAATTCTAGCATAAATATCTATACAAATAAATTAAATACTAATAAATTATTTTAAAAATATAATAAAAAAGATGTCCTATTTATCTATTAAAAAATTTATAAGATAGAAAAGAAGAGACCTCAATCACGGCACGGCAGCTCACGTTCAAGAACGCAAGGATTCACCGCATCTCTCTTCTGGGGCCTTCGTGCGGAAAGGCTACTACTTATTAATCGAAGGCTTGAAGCCGAGATCAGTTGCAAAAGTATCTCCTGAGTTCTGAGACGATAGATGTGTGAGCCTGACGAGGTTGCACGTGATATAGCTTCCACCAACTTCATACGGCTGTGTCGTTGTCTCATGAAAGCGGGCGCCTCATTGGGAATCTTTGACCACGTGCAATTTGCAGAGTCAGTAATATTCTCAGCAATATGCTCAGAACCCAGGAACTGCAGAAGCATCGTCACAATAGTTTCACGAGAGCAGTGTGTCCATACGGCTATCACTATTCAGATAACTTGATAGGCCTCTAATGTTTTGCTGTCTTTCTTCCCTTAACTAGTGTGTATTTATACAAAAATCTCTAGAGAAAGAATAAAAATCATACCCTATTGCATAGCCCCTACAGAGATACTAGAGGCTACAGGGGGTTTTTCTAAATACACAGATCTAAACTTATTTTCGTATTTGTCGTATATCTTATATAATTTATTCTTAACTACTCTAAGTATGTACAATAATTTAAACCAATAACATCACTTAAAAGTTGTAACACATTTGTAAATCCTTAGAGCTTGGCCCTAGGATTTAAAATAAAGTTGAATACATATAAAATAGAAATTTCTCTCTAATATTTTAAAAACTTAGTTTTCATAACAACTATAACATCATGTAGTATAGAATCATTTTCAAAAGCCTTTAGGTGAGTGACAATTTTAAGAATGTTATGAACAATTATAGGACAGGTAGGGTAGTATACTCTAAAAAGACAAAGTGTAGCTTTATGAAAATATTCTAAAAAAGAAAATATCTTTTTCACCAACAATCTAATCAGCCTTAGTAAGTTTAGGGTCTCTAACTTGGGTTCTACTAAAGGAGCTACGACATTGATGAACTTGGGTGTAAAGGAAGACAGATAAGGTGCTCTTATATGGCAATATGTGTTTAAGCATAAGGTAAGTAGAGTTCCATCTAACAGGTATGTCTAAGTCAAATTTTTATAGGACGGGTATTCATTGCTACGCAAAAGCTCTTCATGTAGCTATTCATTGGCTAGAATGATTAATATATGAAATTGCATTTCTAAAAGAATCAAGACAAGCATTTAATTTTTTAAACCAGATTTAACAATAAGATTAATAATATGGCAGGCACAACGTTGATGATTGTGCATAAGTATTGAATAAAGGAGTAAGAATCTTCATAATCTTAGTATTTACAGCTGCATTATCTAAAGTTATAGAAAAAATATTATTTGTGAGCCCAAAATCTTCTACAACTTTAATAATGCATTCTGCAATATTAAAAGTAGTATATGCAACATTAATTAATTTAAATCCTATAATTCTTTTTTTCCATTACCTAGTCATCATTAACATAATGAGCAACAACACTAATATAATCCTCCCTAGCTTTATCGCTCCATATGTCTGATGTCAAAGCAACAGACAATGTACAAGTATGAAATATTTCTTTTAATTTTTCACGACAATTGTTATAATATTTAATTAAATCTCTAATTGTAGTTTGCCTAGATACAACACTAAATCTAGGGTTTTGAGCAGTCCTAATATATTTTTGAAAAACATCAGACTTACCAAAATTTAAAGGTAAATATTGAGAAGCAATTAATCTACAAAGAGATTCTTGGGCTACCTCCGGGTTATACTCCCAAGTACGTACCGAGCCGTCCAGGTTGTACTGCAGCTGCGTCTGGTTCATTTGTAGCATGCCGTTGCAGGTAACCTGTCTCACCTGAAGATTTTACAGATAATTCGTTACCACAAATTTTATAAACAGCATACTTTACCGAATTCCCATCATCGTCGGTCTTGAACTTTTTATCAAAATTGTTGCAGACTCCTGATGTAGTAGCTCTTGTTCTTTTTGCACCCGTGTTCTTGACTGCGGATGCACTCGTGGAGCCAGTAGAAGATGGACCCAGCAACTCTTATTCTAGCTGTACAGTTTATTGTGGATGTCCACCTTCCGCGAATAGATGTGCCTCTTGAAAGGATTGCATATCCTCTGTCGTGAGGCCGAATTCGGAGAGTTGGAAATCGTAGTCTCTATTGAATCAACTATAAATTCATATAGTAAAGTACAATTAACTTACTATTGAATCAACAAATAATAGTAAAAAATTGAAATAAGTTAGCACTATTGGTCTATTACCTCTTTTGTAGCTCTCCGAAGATTCTTCAATTTTTTTGAATTTCGCACGACTTTCTCACTAATTTTGTCAAATTTGTGCAAACATAACTGGATTTTTCACAGCTTAACAGAGAGATGAGAGTGAGATTTGAGGTGTGGAGAATGGAGACCGGATGGCACCCTATTTATAGGAAAAGAATTCGATATTTTTTCAAACTTTTTGCTATTTTTTACCACCAACGGTCAAAAACAGCTATTTTCACATGTTGCACCATGCCATGCCAACACGGCTCATTTACGCCCGTTGCATCTTAACTAGGCCGTGCCGGCACGACCAACGTTCGCTAATGGGCCATGATGTGCCGCCCCCTCGGCCCATGTACGGCATGGTCCACCGGGCCGTGTTGTCATAACCTCGTGAGCTAGACAGACCGTGCCGTGCTTGGGGCTGGTCAACAGTGATGGGCCATAGGCCCGCACACCAAGGCCTGACCTATTTGATAGGTCTACTATAGAGCACCACCAACTAATGCTCAATTATTAGTTTGTTTTTTTTGAATGGACAAGCTCAATTATCAGTAACCATAGTAAACATTGTGCACACTCGTGGCTATAGATTACAACTGTATAGGAAATAGCCGATGATAGGTGACTATCTCTACTAATATAAAAGGGGAGTTTGTCTATTCACTATCTTCTCCCTTTTGCCCGCACATGAAAATGAGATATGACCCATCACAGATAGTGTTGGCCAGTATGTCAACCGTTTTTCAGTGAAAATTTCTAAAGTCTGCTTCGAACATAGTAGTTCCGCAAGAAATAGTTCGAATATTTTGCAGAAATTAGAAAATACAAAAGATGCCTTAGTTTTAATTTTGTTTATTAAATCACTTAGCACAAGATAAATTTTCTAAATTTTTTTTCACATGAGACCTGAGATAAATTCACAACCTCACATTTGATTATATCTATTACTTTTTTGGGATATCGTTGCAACGCACATACACCTTACTAGGACTAGTTAAAGTAGGACATTGTTCTGTCCGCTTCATCATAATGTCTTCTTTTCGGCTTGTAAAAGCCGTTTTTCTACAGTAATTAGCTTTCAAACGGAATATTTTTTTAACACGAGATTTACAAGTTAATTATAGTATACATTACAACGAATTCATTTATATTAGCCAAAATCACACGTAAGTCTTTATCTTTCTGTACTCTATCTCAAAAGCCATAAGCCGTAATACAAAAGAACAGGCCTGTCCAGCCATACTATCCGTAAGGGATCAATTATGTACAAATTTAAGAAATAATTTATGAGATTGGGCCACAAATGTCCATATTGAAGGTCATACTCCGAGCACTCAGTCTATTTTACAACAATAAGGGCCATTTTGCGGTTTTTTGTCGTGTGTTGCGCAGTGGAATCGTCATTACAAGAGTCTTTACTAGTTTGAGTAAGATTTTGCTGGAATAGCACAAAAACATATGCTCTTAACCAGCTGTTGTATCTGAAAGTAAATGGATGCTTTTGAAATGCCATCGGAGTCTAAAGCACGTGTAGTGAGTGGAAATAATACAATTATTACATGATTTTGTTAATGGCCTTGAATTGTGAAAGAATAATCACAAAAATGTGTACATACTGAGAAGTGAGAAATGGAGAGAAAGAGTGCGCGCCTAGCGTCTAGCAGTATACTTCTCTCAAGAATCCCATAAATTCTCGTGTTCTAAACTAATGCTAAAGGTTGATAATGCTTGCACATGGTTTACATCGCCAAACAAAATACTATCCAAGTAACCCCGTAGTGCCTGAACCAATGGCGGCATCCAAGCACCACTCAATCCCAGCTTTTGTTCATTCAAGGTGCCATTTGGTTAGGTTGAAATAAACTGACTTATGGCTAAAATTATATTGTAACTGATGATGACTTATTTAATATAACTAAATTTAAAAAATAATAAAAAACATATTAGCCTATTACGAATAATACAAACGAATAAAGAAAAAAGAACCAGCAAAAAACTAAAAAAAAATCAAAAAACAGAAAATAATGAATTTAGGAATAATAGAAAATAAAATAAAATTTAAAAGTTTAAGTCGAAATGGACGAGACCCAAGTCCATGGGTGCTCGCTCAAATGCCTTCCCCTCAGCTGTTTCCCACGTAACGGGACGATCCGGGCACTAGACGGTGCGCACCCCACGCCCATGCCGGTTCATCCCCGCACGCTTTGCCTCGCGTCGCCCACGCCGCGTGTCCCCATCCTCCCAAGTCCCACCCCAACGCCCGCCGTTTCCCTGCGTCAGTCTCCAGCGGACAGGTACGGCCACCACGCGCTGATCACGAATTCACGATCCACCGCCTGCGCCAACACCACCCCGGCCGCCTCAGCGTGTGTCGCACGATTATCAACCCGAGGCTGAGGGTGCCGTGCGCGCGACGTCCCGCTCCGCACCCCATCCCCGTCCCAGCCCAGCGCCGTCATGCAGGAATGCGCCATCCTAGCCCTACATCTGCGCTTGCCCTGACCCGGCCGCTCCTGACCCGGCTGTTGGCGTCTTGGCGGCGTCGCCTCTCGCGTGCCGGTCGTGCCACCGTGGCAACGGCTGCATGCCGGCCACGCCCTCCGCTGCTGCAGGCCACCGAGCGTAGGCACGTCACACGCGGACCACTGCCGGCCACGCCGCGACCCAGACTCGGGCTTACTACTCCGGAGTTCTCTCCGATATCAAACGCACACCATCGAATCCAAGCAGCCAACTTTAGATAAGATCGGTGAGAGGATATGAGCGAGAAATTTATCCGGAGCATGAAATTTTCGGTCCCGGCGAGAATAATAGCCTCCCTGTCCAACGAGCCCACTTTGACTGAGTTAATCGTGGTTTAACGCGAGGTCGTTTTCTTCTGCCTATGTTCTCTGCCTCCTCCTCCTCCTCCTCCTCCTCCCTCCCTCTCTCTCTCTCCCCGAAGTCTTGTGCCGCTCGAACTGAGAGCGTGGAATATTTATGACAATTACGTAATGAATAGAACGAAGAACCAAAGGTTATATATATACAGACCATACCAAGCAGGTGAAGAGGCAAGTGTGAAATCATGTCAGACAGGTGAGGAGGCAAATATGAAACCATGCCATGCCTTAAGTATGGGATAGGAGCCGAGACGTCTACCATGTTAACCGAGATGTCTAACACCCCCTCCCCCTGCAGTTGGAGCGTCAGCGGAGCGGACGTTCAAACTGGACAGGAACTCGGTGAAAACAGAAGTAGGTAGCCCTTTGGTGAAGATGTCAGCGTACTGAGATGACATCGGAACGTGAAGAACGTGGACATCACCAAGACCAACTCATTCTCAGATGAAGTGGAAGTCAATCTCAACATGTTTGGTACGCTGATGTTGCACTGGATTTGTAGAGAGATAGAACACACTAACATTGTCGCAGTAGATGAGGGTAGCTCAGCGTAGAGG
This sequence comes from Dendrocalamus sinicus, assembly GCA_036346575.1. Classification (NCBI taxonomy): domain Eukaryota; kingdom Viridiplantae; phylum Streptophyta; class Magnoliopsida; order Poales; family Poaceae; genus Dendrocalamus; species Dendrocalamus sinicus. Next base: position 169,956 of record JAYEVI010000456.1, on the reverse strand, counting down.
ACTGTGAAGTTCCTGAAGAAATTGGCACAGTCAGCATGCCTCAGTGACAGCATTGGCCACAGCCCAGTACCCAGTCTTCGCACTCGAACGAGAAATAGTGTGTTGCTGCTTGGAGGACTATGAGACGAGATTGTCACTCAGGAACACGACGTAGCCTAAAGTGGATTGTGCGTGTCAGGACAACTAGCCCAGTCAGCGTCGGAGCAGACAACCAGATTCGTAGAGATTGCTTGGTGAAGAAGTAGGTCGTGGTCGATGGTGCTGCGAAGATACCAAAGAATGCGTTTTACGGCGGTGAGGTGTAGCTCGCAAAGATCATACATATGGAGACAAACTTGCTATACGGCATAGGCATATCCTGGCGAGTGAAGGTGAGGTACTACAAAGCACCAGCAAGACTTCGGTAGAATATTGGATCAGCCGCAGAAGAGCCAGCAGTAGAGGAGACTTTGGAATGAGTGTCGACAGGGGTGCTACAAAGCTTACAAGTGGTCATGCCGGCGCAGTCTATGATGTCGAGAGTATACTGCCATTGAGAGAGGAACATGCTGCCATCACAATGACTGACAAAAACACTCAGGAAATGATGGAGTGGACCAAGATCCTTCATAAGAAAAGCCTGCTGGAGGGAGGCAATCACTCAGCGGAGCACACTATCCAAAGAAGCAGTTAGCACAATGTCGTCCACATAGAGTAGTAGGTAGACAGTGTCACCGCCTCGATGAGACACAAAAAGAGAGGCGTCGAACTTTGCCTCCATAAAACTGAGAGACAACAAGTAGGCCGCAAAATAGTTGTACCAGGCTCAGGGCGTATGTTTGAGACCGTAGAGAGACTTGTTGGGGCAACAAACATAATCTGGGCGAGAAGAATCCACAAATCCAATTGTCTGCGAACGAAAGACAATCTTAGAGGGTGTGCCATGAAGGAATGCATTCTTAACATTTAGCTGGTGGATAGGCCAATTCCGAGATAGGGCCAAAGAGAGAACTGTGCAAACAGTGACCGGCTTGATGACTAGACTGAAAGTCTCATCAAAATCAACACTAGGACGCTATCTGAAACCGCGAAGAACTCAACGAGCCTTATAGCGGGCAAGAGTGCCATCCGAATTGTACTTATGCTGAAAAATCCACTTCCCAGTGACCACTTTGGTATTGTATGGCTGTGAAGCAAGGGTCCCATGTATTGTTGTTCTGAAGAGTAGCATATTCCCCCTCCATGGCACTGCGCCAATTAGGGTCGGCGAGAGCAACCTGGTATGCGGTTGGAACAGGAGACAGAGTGGCGGCATGAACGTTCATGCAGGTGAGCGACTACCGAAAATCATGCTTTCCACGAGTCACCATGGCGTGGGAGTTTTCGACTGGCTAGAACGGCACAACACCTGGGGGGGAAGCCGTGGTAGAATGCCCGGCGGGAACCGATGAGTCAACTGGTAGACCCATGGTAGGAGCACCGTGTGCATCCACTACCACGAGAGGAGCCGCGGCTAGAGCACTAGGTGCTACAACCGGCGCAGGAGAGGCAGCACCGTCTGGCTCCATGGCTGGTAGGAGCATGGGCACAGGCAGGCGGGTCACACCAGGAGGAGAGCTGGGATCTGCAAGACGTGGAGGCCCAATGGGCATCGGCATGTGATAAAGCTCCAACAAAAAATCAAGGTCAGTGGGGGAGGGCTGAGTGGCGAGCTCGACAAAGGGAAAAGATAACTCGTTAAATGTAACATGGTGGGAGATGATATCCCAATTGGAGGAGAGATCAAGGCATTCGTACACCTTGTGTTTGGATGGGTAGACGAGAAATACGCACATGGTGGAGCGAGGAGAAAGCTTGTGAGGAGCGGTGGCAGAAAAGTTCGAGTAACACTTGTAGCCAAAAACTCAAAGGTGAGAGTATGAGGGGGAAACACCAAAGAGTGCAAAAAAGGTGTGAAAAATTGAGAGTTTTTGTGGGTTGACGATTGAGAAGGTAGGTAGTGGCGTGAAGAGTCTCAACCCAGTAAGAGGAAGGAAGGCTGGCCTGAAACATAAGAGATCAGGCAATGTTATAGTGGGTCAAATAATGCATTCGGCCTTGCCATTTTGTTGAAAGGTGTATGGACATGACATGTGGAGTGCAACGCCATGGGTGATGAAAAAGGTGTGAGTGGTGGAGTTGTCAAACTCACGACCATTATCGCACTGAATGCTCTCGATCTTAGCGCCGAACTAAGTAGCAACATAAGAGAAAAATGCGAGATAATGGCAAAAGTATCGAATTTCAGGCGTAGAGGAAACATCCAAAGATAATGCAAGCAATTATTAAGAATTACCAAGTAGTATTTGTAACTGGATACACTGACGACAGGCGAGGTCCAAAGGTCACAATGAACTAAACCAAAATTCTTGAGAGCATGAGACTATGAAGTAGCAAAAGGTAGATGCTACATGGCGACCAAGTTGACATGCATGACAAATAGTATCAACACGTTCATTATTGCAAGCAATGGCAGACGCACTAGCAAGGCGAGACAGGGACTCATGGCTGAGGTGCCCGAGACGACGATGCCACAGGGAGGTGGAGGCGCTGGCGACGAGTGCGCACGAAGAAGAGGCAGATGCCGGCAGACGCAAGGGGTAGATAGGTCCAGAGCTATTGCACATGGTGATCATGTTTTGGGAACGAAGATCCTTTACAGAAAAGCCAACAGGGTCAAACTGAACATAATAGTTGTTGTCAATAGTGAATTGACAAATGGAAATAAGATTCTTGATAAGGTGCGGAGTGACAAGAATATTATTAAGATGAAGAAGGCCAAGACTAGTGGAACCAGTGGAGGTGACAGGTAGCAGAGACCTGTCACCGACAACAATGGCGGAAGGAGTGAAGGAGTGAGGGGGATGGGAACGGGAGAGGTTACCATCGGCCGACATCACGTGTGAGGTCGCACCAGAGTCCATGTACCGGTCGGTGGTTGGAGGAGAAGCAAGAGTCATGGTGTTGAAATAGTTCGCCAATGACTGATTATCCCATGGACCAAGACTGGGTGGCGCAGGACCCAGACCGACTTGAGGAGGCCACGGCACAGGCGACGGGTATGAGGGTAGCGGGTAGCCGGCCTGGAGTTGGTCGACTGTCAGCGCGTGCGGCTAGGGCGCACCACCGTGGTGCAACTAGAGCGGTACGCTAGGGGCACGCGGGCTGAGGAGGCTGGGGGCCTGGCTTGAATGGAGTTGCCCGGGCCACACCTGGATGGTGCTAGTCCAGGGGTTGTAGAAGGAGAGTGGCCAACCAGGGGTGCCACCTTTGGAGTGACCACCCACACCTCTACCATCGGACTTGGTGTTGCTACCGCCGTTGCCACAGCAACTAGATCCTCTCCCGCCACCACCGGAGGAAGCGCCTTGGGGCGCGCCAGTGGAGTGGCGGCGGGACGTGCCGCCGCTGCCCCCGGACACACCACCACCGGGACCCCTATTACCAGTAGGGGTCATGGTGATGATGGTTGTGGAGGGAGCGAAGGGACACAATGATATCGTGATTTTTTCGAGTAGCAGATCGGAGCGGGCCTCGATGAATGAGGGAAACAACTTCTGTCTCGTTAGTAGGGCCCCCATGTATACGAGTTTCGCGTTCAGGCCGCACAGAACGGACAGAACAAGGGTGTGATCGAGCACTGTTTCGCCCAAGTCATCGAGGATATCGGCCATGCTCTTCAGCTTACAGCAGTAATCGGAGATGGAGGAGTCATATAGGGCACGCGTCTCCTTGTTGCTGATGAACTATTGCTCAAGGGCCACCCATACAAGCCGCGTCGTGGAGGTAGGAGTCATCACGATCTCAAGGAGTTCGGTGGAGATGGTGCCGTAGAGCCATGAGAGAATGAGGCAATCAGTTCAAGCCCAGTCATTGAAGTCGGGGTGGGCGTTGTTGGAGAGCACGTGGTCGGAGAGGGTGTACTTGCCGAGGGTGACGAGGAAGAGGTTGTGCCATTTGTTGTAATTCGGAGAGGCGAGATCGAGGACGACATAGACGAGGGCCTTGATGTTGAGGACACCATACGCCTGGGCGTGGAGGGAAGCAATGGTGGCGGCCTCGGAGAGGGCCAGTGCCTATGCGGCCTCCTGGTTCGCGGTAGTACCTTGCGCGCGGTGCACAGCAGTGGCAGGGTGCGGTCCCAGGAGCGATCGCTTCTGATACCATGAGAGCATGGAATATTTGGGAATGAATAGAATGAAGAACTAAAGGTTATATATATAGACCATGCCAGGCAGGTAAGGAGACAAATGTAAAACCATGCCAAGTGTGAAATCATACCAGGCAGATAAGGAGACAAGTATGAAACCATACCATGCTTTAAGTATAGGCCAGGAATCGAGACGTCTAACATGTTAACCGAGACGTCTAACACGAACATTTTAGGCAGGCAGATTCGCAGTTGAGCGAGCTAAACAATTTAGTTCTAGTAATTAATGTTGCATTTGTAGGCGAAGAAGACTATGGGAAAATAGGAAGTTCTTCAAGCATACATCATATCAGGCCGGCATCTAATTGCGTAGGAGATGATCGGATGTACTCGTGCTGCAATCGTGTGCATATCTTCATCAGGGTATGGCATAAAACCTCAAGTTCCCGACCCTTCAGTAAGGCAGTAGGTTGCTGCATCTTCTCTTCTACTTCCGCAACACATTTGCCAACAAACGGCCTGCAACATTGCAACATCGGTCTATGTTGATCACCATCTCGACTCTTGATGCCATCACGTAGAGGATAACGGTTACATTCAACCGTGGTTCATGTCCAAAAGATTTGGACGTGGCCGCCTTGTCTGCACCACAAATTGCAATACGAAGAGAGAGCCGTTCTGGAGGGTTTTTTTTTCAGTTTTGCTATTGCATAGGCGACTGAAATTTTTTGTCACAGTATGAAGCACACGGCAGGCAGGCAGTCTCGGCGAACACATCCAGCAAACTGCCATCTAGGCATCTAGCGGTGGTTCACTGGTTCCTACATCACATCACATAGTCTGCGCCTTGTTCGCTAAAGAAGATCACCCGGCTTGCCACGGCACAGCGATGGATCACTTAGCTCGAGATGGTGCCGGATTCAGACAATAACTGCTTAGTGGAGGTTATTGTTAGTGACACGATTCTTCATCGCCAGACGATTGGAGGAAGAAGTTATGGGCGGTTGTTCAAGAGTATAACTGTATATGACAACTGCCTTGTCAGACAGACCTGCAATACATAAGGTTGTCGTAGACAAACTGGTCAAAGTCATGTTTGTCATAGAAGAGTCTACGACCATTGGATGGTTGTAAGACAACTTACAACTATAAGATTGTCGTGGAAGGCTCATGGTCGTGGAAGGCTCACGACTAGCAAGTGGTGGAAAGGCTCACAACTAGCAAGTGGTGGAAAGGCTCACGACTAAGGGGTGTTCGTAGATGAGCTTACGACCATATTATACTCATAGAAAGACTTACGATTATGAAGCGGTCGTGAAAAGGCTCATGACCATGAAGTGATCAAGAAAAGGATGGCCGTAGAAAGGCTCTCAACCATAGAGTGATCGTGGAAAGGCTCACAACCATTGAGCGGTTGTGGAAGGGCTCACGACCACATGGTTACGTCTCTCCCTTATAAATATAAGAGGTATACTTAAAGAGTAGAATAAAGTAATAATACCATTTACAAATAAAAAGTAAATTGAGAATTATTACATCCTTGCCAGGGCTGGTCCAAAAAAAATCTTGACCTCCAAAACCGTTTGAATTGATACCCTCAACTATTAAAAGCAGTTCGCTTAACTCTATTCCAACCTGGTTTGCCCTATGTGGTGCCTACATACGAGTAGTTTTTATGACGTGACAATAAGTAGGATACTTATTGATGTAACTTCTTGCACCAGACAACTATCCTCACACATTAATGACTAAAAAAAATTCATATATGCTCTCAACGGCGAGGAGCCTCCCGAACACAATCGGCGGCAACATCTCTTGGTCCTTTTCCGCTGCACGGACAAAAAAATAAAAAAGGTTTCGCTTGCTCAGTGGCTCCTACCCTCACACGCAAAAAAAGGCATCGGCTTCCTCTCATTCTCTGGTTCTCCGTCAACTCCGGCCGAGCCAGACCACTGTTGTCCACCTTCCCCATATCACCTCACATCATCTCTACCCGACCACCAGCACAATCCAATCCTCTGCGCCGCCGCTCACCAAATCTAGGCTGTCCTTCCTATACGCCTCCACCACCGCCGATAGCCGACTCCGGAGTGCTCCCATCGATCCCTTCCTCAACTCCGGCCGAGCCCGACCACCGTCGTCCACCTTCCCCCATCTCATCCCCCATCATCTCTATCTGACCACCGCCACAATCCATCCCTTTACACCTCCGCTCACCAGATCCGCGTCGTCCTTCCTCTGCTCCTCTACCGTCGCCATCGTCGTCGAGCCCTTCCTCAACTCTGTTGAATGTGTGGGCCAAGCCTATATAAGAAAAGATAATTCCTAAATTAAATCTCAAAGGCCCACTCATGCAAAGTAGGCATGCATGTGAATTTTAGTACCATATTGCTAGTTCTAGGAGAGGAAGACCAACTTAAAAGGATTGGTGCTCTCCTAGCCACTTGAGGCATGTGTGGGAGAGAACTAGAGGATCACACGCGCGCGCTCGCTCGCCTCGCCTCGCCGGGCGGGGCGGGGCGCGGGCGCACGGCACCTGCGTGAATGGTCCGCCAAAATCGGCGCCAGGTGCTTGCGCAGACGCGACTTCCTTTTGCAGTTTTATTTTTTGCTGTTTTGAGTGGCGGTGAATCTGGATCGGTTACGCGTGACTAATCCGTTTCGGTTACGTGCAGGCGTCTTGATCACGCGTCCTGATTCTTCTATAAATACTGAGTCGCCGCCTCCATACAGTACATGTGAAAATCAATCTAGGGTTTTGCCTCCTCCATTGTGCTGCGCCGTCCCTCGTAGTCTACTCCGTCCCGTTCGCCGGCGTGCACTGTCGTTCGGGAGGGCAGGTCTCCGGAACCGTCGCCTTCGAAGTCCTGCACCGGGAGAGGGCGAATAAGGTTTTTGGGAAGCGCTCTGCGCGACTGCTTGCTGTAGCTCTGGCTCGTCTTCCTCGTCGTTCGGGTTCGGCGAGTCGTCGTCGACTTCGTGTCATCCGCACCGTTCCTGCAGCGTCAACATCGATAAACCAAATAGAACAGAATCGTCGGTACGTAACAGTCATGTTCTCCGTATTAGATCTATTCATGTATAGTTTCCTGGTTTACATGTCTAGATCTTTTATGCCTGTGATGGTTCTGTTATTTTGCGTGCATAATGTCATGATTTATTTATGGAATAAATTGAACCTACATGTGCTTATATTTTCAACAATCCAAAAACCTTATTGTAGGCACTGTGGTTTTACTATGGCTGAATTTGCCAATGCACTGAGGCCGGATAAATTCTCCGGTGTGCACTTTAAGAGATGGCAGATCAAGGTCACTCTGTGGCTTACTGCTATGAATGTATTCTGGGTTAGTAATGGCAAGCCTGAAGGTGTTCTTGATGCTGAAAAGCGAAAGAATTCGAGATCGCCACTACTCTCTTTGTTGGATGCATTCTTAGTGTTCTTGCTGACCGTCTGTGCGAGGTGTATATGCACATGACAGACGCGAAGGAGTTATGGGATGCACTGAATTCCAAATACGGTGCTACTGATGCCAGCAATGACATGTATGTAATGGAGCAATTTCATGACTACAAGATGGTTGATAACCGTTCTGTAGTAGATCAGGCTCATGAGATACAGGCCATTGCTAAGGAACTCGAACTCCTGAAGTGTGCCTTACCCGACAAGTTTGTGGCTGGATGTATTATTGCGAAATTACCTTCCTCTTGGAGGAATTTCGGAACAGCACTCAAACACAAGAGACAAGAGTACTCTGTTGAGAGTCTGATTGAGTCTCTTGAAATTGAGGAGAAAGCTCGGGAAAAGGACGCCGTGTCTAAGGGTGATGGAGGGCAGTCTAGTGCCAATGTGGTACAGAAACCCTCAAGTAAGAACAAAGGGAAATTTGTCAAAGCGCAATGGACAACCAACTTCAAGAAGAAGAACAACAACAACAATCGGGATGATAGAACTTGCTTTGTGTGCGGTGAGGTTGGTCACATGGCCAAGAAGTGCCCACAACGCAAAGGAAAGAAGGCACTGTGAGACGGACTTCTAAGTCCATTAACGTGACCATTGGCAAGACCGAGATGGGACTGGTATGGTAATTTACCTATGGTTCTTTCGCTTAGTCAATCTACCAATTGGTGGATTGATACAGAGCTAATGTACACGTGTGTGCTGATATTTCGTTGTTTTCTTCTTATCAGGTCGCCCGGGATTCCTCCGTCCTAATGGGGAATGGGTCACATGCTACTGTTCATGGTGTTGGCACGGTAGATCTGAAGTTTACTTCGGGAAAGATCGTGCAGCATGTCCCTTCTATAGACAAGAATCTCGTTAGTGGCTCCCGTTTATGTAGAGACGGGTTTAAGTTGGTATTTGAGTCTAATAAAGTAGTCGTGTCTAAACATGGATATTTTATTGGTAAAGGCTATGAGTGCAGAGGCTTGTTCCGCTTTTCCCTTTCAGATTTCTGCAATAAGTCTGTGAACCATATTTGTGGCAGTGTGGATGATGAGGCCAACGTTTGGCACTCACGTCTGTGTCACATTAATTTTGGCTTGATGTCTCGGCTTTCCAGTATGAATTTAATTCCAAACGTTTCCATCACCAAGGGTTCTAAATGCCATAGTTGTGTGCAATCAAAGCAACCTCGTAAGCCTCACAAGGCTGCCGAGGAGAGAAACTTGGCACCACTAGAACTCCTGCATTCAGATCTTTCTGAGATGAATGGCGTGTTGACGAAGGGTGGAAAACGATATTTCATGACTTTGATTGATGATGCAACTAGGTTCTGTTATGTGTATTTATTGAAAACGAAAGATGAGGCTTTAGACTATTTTAAAATCTATAAGGCAGAAGTTGAAAACCAATTAAACAGAAAGATAAAAAGACTTAGGTCAGATCGTGGTGGAGAGTATTTCTCAAACGAATTTGACTTATTTTGTGAGGAACATGGCATTATACATGAGAGGCGCCTCCTTATTCTCCGAGTCAAATGGGATTGCCGAAAGGAAAAATCGCACGTTGATCGACTTGGTGAATGCCATGTTAGACATCGCGGGCTTACCTAAGGCATGGTGGGGAGGCTTTGCTAACGTCTAATCATGTATTAAAGAGAGTTCCTAACAGAAATAAGGACAAAACACCATACGAGGTATGGATTGGGGGAAAACCATCACTTTCTTACTTGCGTACATGGGGGTGCTTGGCGAAAGTCAATGTGCCAATAACTAAGAAACGCAAGCTTGGACCCAAAACTGTGGATTGTGTCTTTCTGGGATATGCTAATCACAGCATTGCATATAGATTTTTGATAGTTAAAACTGAGGTACCCGACATGCACGTTGGTACAATTATGGAGTCTCGAGATGCAACATTCTTTGAGAATATCTTTCCAATGAAAGATACACATAACACTACTAGTCAATCTTCTGAAATAATTCCCAATTCAGTCACACCACTTGAACCTTTTGAACATACACATGAACTTGTCAATGAGGAGGATGATAGTGAAGCTCCTAGAAGGAGCAAGAGACAAAGGATAACCAAATCCTTTGGTGATGATTTCACTGTGTACCTTGTGGACGACACTCCCAAATCTATTTCAGAAGCATATGCATCCCTTGATGCAGACTACTGGAAGGAGGTTGTCCGTAGCGAAATGGATTCCATTATCGCTAATGGAACCTGGGAGTTGACAGATAGACCTTATGGGTGCAAACCTGTTGTCAGATCCAGATTTTACAATCCGGAATCTACTGTGTTTAGCTGCACTATTCCCTGGATCAGTAGATAGTGCTCACAGTTACAATAATGAATATCAAAATACATATCATGCGGAAGCGTAAATGTAATAGTGGACTTACTTCATGGGCCGATTAGGCCGAAATCAATAAATTGCAGCAGCGGAAGAATGAGCACACAGGTGGGACCTTCAGGACATGCCCACAGGCAGCCAACTGGAGGTACGCGACCTAGTTCTTGACATCTTCATCTTCTCTGCCAGCTTGTCCAGTCTTGTTGCTGAGGCGAGGTGATTTGATTCCTGATTCTGAATTTTGTCGCAAAAGCGAGTGTGAGCACTCCAACCCCGTGCTCCGCGAGCCAATACACAGAATGCAAATAAATAGTATGCATGGTTTAACAAAGGAGAGGCTCGGGTTATTTTATTTGCCAAAAATCGCTTTTAGTAGCATTATTACTATTATTTAATCAAAGTGTTACTATTGCTACCTAACTCCATACTACAATAGCCAAAATTGACTTAATCCACCGAAAATGCACTTTCTTTATTGAATGCTGTCTAAAACTCCAAACAGCAAGTGCCATCATTTATTTAATCCACCGATCTTACTTTGTATTTTGATTTACCAATAATCCACTCCTGTCATTACTATTCATCAGCTCCTCACCTCTGAATTCTAATGATTCTCTAACATAATTACTTTCAAAACCGCCGATATCATTCATATTCAATCCTTTTCGTCATTGACTCAAAACCATAATCCAATAATCAATCTCATTTTCCATTATCTATCACTAGCTAATCCACAAATATACCTCCACCGAAAATTCAATGTACCAAGATTATAATCCACTAATTGTTATGAATCCTCCAATCTTCTCAGAAATTCAATTCATCCCTCTAGTAATTGATCAACTCCTATTAATTCCCCATACTGTCAACATCTTCCAAGAACTAATAAACATCAGTAGTGTAGTAATCCAGCAAGTTACCTAATATATATTCCCCCAAGAATATCATTGATCTACGATTCACCGTTATATATCCACCAAGAATATCATTGATTAATTCTACGATCCACTAGTATCCTCCCACCAAGTAAATCACTAATCAGGAACTATAATCCAATACCTGTATTACTCCTCTAAATTCCCGAAAATTCAATTGACTCATCTAGTAACCGAATCTATTAATTCTAATATTGTCATCTCCCAAGAATTTATTTATCAGTGTCGTAATCCAATGTTTGTCTGTGCAATCCCTAAATCTCCAGAAATCATTTAAATCATCTATCTAGCCTATCTATTCAGCTAGACTCCACCAATTTATTTCTCCCAGAACCCACACTATTATTTCCTAATTAAGATCGATATGAATCCACCAATACCTTTATGTGTACACTACAAACATCTATTTCCTTACGACCCTGCTTATTCTTTTCATATTTTATTTTGTAGGAATAGAAATGCCACTACTTGAAATACAATACATAAAATTTCCTGAGACCTAGCAGCTTTGGAACAAAACATAATGTTCAAGGAATATTAACATGATTTTCCATACATATGGCATCACACCATATGCCTAATATCGCCATAATTTTTCCATACATATGGCATCACACCAATTGACATCTTTCAGCGTTATAGCCGCTTAACTTACCACTGGGACGACACCCAGGACAACTCAAATCAGGGCTTTCCGCTGCCCTCCACTTTTCCAATCCCATTCATAAAGCATTTTGAAATAGAACTATATCTGGTTAAGTTCCCATGTCCGCCCTTGACCGTGGGCACGGCTATTCGAATAGTTTTGACTCTGCAGAGTTTGTACACTTTCACCACAAGAGACAATCAACTCGTTGCCCCACACGATTCCGTAGCCATGTGGTTGAGTAGACCATCACAGTGACTTTTCAAAGTACCTCGCCCCTTCCATCATTTCACCCTATGGGTCGTTCCCACTTGCGATGGGTCCTATACGTTGTGCGGGATGTTCTCATTACCACAATGACTGCCCAACATATACCACCATGACTTGCGCAGGGGGCGCCGGCGCACGGCACCTGCGTGAATGGTCCGCCAAAATCGGCGCCAGGTGCTTGCGCAGACGCGGCTTCCTTTTGCAGTTTTATTTTTTGCTGTTTTGAGTGCCGGTGAATCCGGATCGGTTACGCGTGACTAATCCGTTTCGGTTACGAGTTATGGAGAACGTGCAGGTGTCTTGATCACGCGTCCTGATTCTTCTATAAATACCGAGTCGCCGCCTCCATACAGTACATGTGAAAATCAATCTAGGGTTTTGCCTCCTCCATTGTGCTGCGCCGTCCCTCGTAGTCTACTCCGTCCCGTTCGCCGGCGTGCACTGTCGTTCGGGAGAGCAGGTCTCCGGAACCATCGCCTTCGAAGTCCTGCACCGGGAGAGGGCGAATAAGGTTTTTGGGAAGCGCTCTGCGCGACTGCTTGCTGTAGCTCTGGCTCGTCTTCCTCGTCGTTCGGGTTCGGTGAGTCGTCGTCGACTTCGTGTCATCCGCACCGTTCCTGCAGCGTCAACATCGATAAACCAAACGAATGTAATCGCTCGATGCACGCACCATGTTCTCCGTATTAGATCTATTCATGTATAGTTTCCTGGTTTACATGTCTAGATCTTTTATGCCTGTGATGGTTTTGTTATTTTGCGTGCATGATGTCATGATTTATTTATGGAATAAATTGAACCTACATGTGCTTATATTTTCAACAAACTCTACCAACCCAAAACCTCAGCAGCCAGCACCACTTGCCATCATCGACCTCCACTGATCCTCCCCCTCCTCATCTCACACCATTGCACCTCTCCCAAATCCGGTCGCCGAGGAGAGCCCAAGTCTCGCAACCGCCGTCACCTAAATACTAGCCGAGGATTGTTGCCATGTTCCGTTGCCTAGGTGAGAGATTCAAAAATCTATTCCTGTCAATTTGTGTTCCATCTCCTTATCATGCAAGTCATCTCGTTAATTTAATTATTATGTTCACAGCGTGCCGATTCAATCATGTCTTCTTCCGCGCCTCCATTTGTCTTCACCGCCACCGTACGTAGGGGTGAAAACGGATAGGATAGTTTCTGACTGATCCGGATGAAAACAGATACGGATTGTGTCGGATCGAATTTTCTTCAGATAATTCTCGGATCAGATACGAATACTGATTTTTGTCGGATACGGATATGAATACAGTAGGCCTGATATCCGACGGATACGGATACGAATATGGATTATCCGGATAATACGAAAATGAATATCTGGGATTTCAGCCCAACATTGCCCAGCCCAAGTTAGCCTCTCTCATCTCCCCTGCCACCAACCCACTAGCCCAACCAATTCATAAGCTTCCATTACCATTAGAGCAACTCCAGCAGTAGCCCTTAAAACAGGGCCCCTGCTTTTCATTTGAGGGCTCCCCCTACTTTTGAGGGCCCTGCTTTTCAGGTGCACTCCAGTGAGCCCTCAAAACAGGGCCCCTACTTCTCAATTCCCTCTATTTCCTCACACACTATATGCATATGTATGGGACAAAAGCACAATACACAATAAAATATTTATGATTTCACAATGAGGGACAATATTTAAATATATGAATTTAAATACGAATATTCAAATTTAAATTCAAATTTGTTCCGAATTTAAATTGAAAATACAAAGTTCATCACATAACATTCAAATTTGTTCCGAATTCAAATATGAATTCAAATACGAATATTTAAATTTATTCTGAATTTAAATTGAAAGCACAAATATGAATTCAAATACGAATATTCAAATTTAAAATTCAAATTTGTTCCGAATTTAAATTGAAAGCACAAAGTTCATCACATAACATTCAAATTTAAATTCAAATTTGTTCCGAATACGAATACGAATATTCAAATTTAAACTCAAATTTGTTCTGAATTTAAATTGAAAGCACAAAGTTCATCACATAATATTCAAATTTAAATTCAAATTTGTTCCGAATTCAAATACGAATATTCAAATTTGTTTCGAATTTAAATTGAAAGCACAAAGTATCACATAACGTTCAAATTTAAATTCAAATTTGTTTCGAATTCAAATATGAATTCAAATACGAATATTCAAATTTAAATTCAAATTTGTTCTGAATTTAAATTGAAAGCACAAATGTTCCACAAAAAACGAGGAAAGCTGAAAAACGAGAGCCGGAGTAGGGGGCCCCTAGGAATGAGGGCTTTGAGGCCTCATTTGAGAGGCCTCCTATTTTTGAGAGCCAAGTAGGGGCCCTGCTAGAGCTCAGTTTTTTGCTCTGGCTCTCAAATCTGAGTTTGAGGGCTCAAGTAGGGGCCCTGCTGGAGTTGCTCTTAGGCATTAGGTTCCTTAGTCATATTAAATTATAAACACCACTAGCAAATATTTATGTTTATTAAAAAATAAATTTAATATTGTCGGTGGATTAAAATTTGTACCAACTAAATTAACGTACTCCCATTTAATCATTTTGATGCAAATTTAAATACTTAATTAATTTATTAGTCACATGTAAATGGTAGAAATCCATTAAGAATTATTTAGGACTTTAGAAAAAAATTAACTGCCACTTGAAGATTTAAAATCTGTATAACGATATGACTATTGTGGATAAAAATACTTATGCTTGTTTAGATTTCATGAATGTTTTGACAAGATAAACTATTTATGTGTTTTTATTGCTTTTGGATGTATAGTTTAAGGGATTTTTCATGTTCCGATAAATATTCGTGACTGTATTCGTTTCGTTTCATATTCGCTCCGTATCTGTATTCGATATTATTCGTATTTGTACGCATCCATATTCGTATCCGCATCCGAGAAAAAAATATGAAAACAAATATGGTAGAGACATTATTTGTCCGTATTTGATCCGTTTGTATCCCTAACCGTACGTCATCTTTCGATGAGCCTCAGTTTGATTGCTTTGCGCAGGAGTATCCCCTCTCCATTGCCTATCTTTTGACGTGCATGGTTCAAATCGTGGACCTTTGTAGCGTTGTCGCTGCCTTCACCCAACCACTGTCATCACCCACTTCTACTGTCGGCATATCTCCGGTGCTCCAACCCCGAACCTCCATCACCGCTAGATTTCTTTCGTCGCTATCATCCCATTTTGGCCGTTCCTCATGGCTCACAACTATCCAATCGTCATCGATCTTCTCCACCGGAATATATGGGTCTTCCTGTGTTCTTCTATTTGGAGCGAGAGGTAGAAGATGTCTCCTCCCCTTTGTCACTGACGAATAGGGCCCAGCCACATTACTAGGTGTAAAACCCTTTTTATTTTTTTTTATGCTGATCAGGATCCATATGGTGGACGTTTTATGTCAAAACCACCTTAGAATGGGAGAGGATAATGTGGCCTGGTTTTGTCAGTTAATGGTTGCCTATCAGACGGTTTGAGTTAAAGGTTAAAAATTAGATTTGTGCCATAGTTAAAAGTTGAAAAATGAACTTATTCTTGAAATGTTCGTACCAGTATCAAGCCATTCTCCATAGGTGAGTAGTCGCATTAGAGGCAAGCCACTCTGACGCTGAGTCGGCTGAGAGAGCAACCTCAATTGCTTCGTTCGTAACACCCCTTCTCCGAAGCTGTTAAGCAACGAGCCAACCGAGGTGGACCTATCAGTCGCACTGGCCACTGGGTTAGGTTGCGTCATGCGTTGACTCGCACACCAAGTCTTCCATCTTCTTACCCGTGATAGGAATGCTGCCCTTTCCTCCCGGGTGCCAATAACTAGACTTCTCTTTACTCTTTAGAGAAAGTGTAAAATTGCACAGAAGTACATGTCATTCACAGTTATGGAAAATAAGTACTTTTTGGGGGAAAAAAGAATATGCCGGAGGAGCTATCAACTATGTATCTTGTCTTTGTTAAAGCAAGAGGCTCCCAACTCCCAACTCTCAAACTACAAGTTCAAAGTTTACAAAAACAACAAACAACATGTACCTACACGAACATTGCTTTGAAAAGAAAGGAAAGGTAAAGAAAAAATGTGGACGTCCACTCAAGCAAAGCAAGCTCATCCTGTTCTCTTGCGACAATGACCCGTAGCATCTCTTAGGCTCTTACCCAGTTACCCTCGCGCCTGTGCACCACCGAAAGCCGCAAAGGCGACATGTAGCTGCAGTGGCGGGTGCTGTGGCTGCATGGCCACTCCGGCCCACTAGCTCCTGTGCTCGCCCTCTTCTCCACGATGCCTCACGGCGCGCTGTCGCGGGGAATAATCAGGATAATAAATTGACTAGACGAGATATGCACGAACGGAGAATAATCACGAGCACAAGACAAATATTTAATATAAAAAATTCTTTGTGAAAAAAACTCAGACAAACAATCGATGAAATCACTATATGAGAGAGAAGTTACATAATGTTTTGACGTATTACATGTTTACAGAAGGGAATAAATAGACTTGGAACGAGTGTCTCAAACAAGGAAAAATCTTAGTAGGAAATACAAACAGAGATCTACTCGAAAATTGAACAATAACCTGCTCAGATACAGAAACAACACCCTTCTCAGAGGCGAAACCTAGCATGTCTAGCGTTGTTAAACACTCTTATTCGGTTGTATTCTCCTTGTTTCTTAATGTAATGGCACACAATTTTTTTTGCGTGTCCTTGCTCAAGAAGAAGAAGAAGAAGAAGAAGAAGAAGAAGAAGAATCAATCATGCAATGCCACGCAGGCCAAGTCTTCGCACGCTGGAGTTTCTTAAAACACTAGTACAATGCCCGTGCGTTGCAACGGATTCTCAAATTTTGTATAAGATTTCATAGAAGCACACCTATGTTGGCTATACATGTGCGTCACATCGGCCACCAAACTTTTGCACTGATGGAGCATTCAGAAATACCAAACCAATAATGATCCTATAACAATTACGTTGTCTGCATTGTTACACCATTGTCTGCATTGTTACACCATTGCTTAAGAAGGCACAAGGAAAAATTTAAGTAGGATCTCCAAATTATAAGTCACATTTACAACTCAATACTTTATTCTAGCTCCATACTGATCAAACATAGAAAAAATAACAACAAACATGTTCATTTTTATTTCACAGCACAAAAAATTTACAAAAATCAAGTAACACGTGCAACATTATCTGATATTCTATATAACATATTGATCTTGTTAAGGTCAATCTTCTTAACATGAGGAATCTGCTTGCTCTCTTTTTGTTTTACATTATCTGGCAGCAAAGAAAATCCCATAAACAAAAACTGCAAATAAGCAATTATGCAAAATAGTTTAATAACTCATGAATCTCCTGTGAAGCAAAATAGCTAACAAAACTAACTAATTCTGGCACCTAAAATGGTACTCCATTTCAAAATGAAATTTTCATGCGAGGGGCAAAGTAATTTTCAGACAAAGGATGGATGAAATTCTGACCTCAAAATTCGTGCACATGTCACAGATGCGCATGCAATTGCATTCAGCTTCCCACAGCAGGCAACTATGCTGCAGTAAGAAAAACCACCAAGATAAATCATTAATTTACAATTAACTGTAGGGCAAACCAGATTAGGCATAGTAGTCCCACCAGGTAAAAATAGTTATAAAAATAGATAAGTCCACATGGAAATTAAGTTTGTTAGCAGCTGTCATATTTCATAATCCATATTGCTATGGAGTACCAAATAAAAGTGATACATACTACCAAACATGATTTCAAACTAAATAATAAAACATCAATTTTATCTCTATTAAGGCCATGCCTACCATACACGCTTCGCTTACTTGCTGAAGCAAGAGGTTCAGCTGAAGACGCGCAAGCCCTGTCCGGATACCTTCCTCTATGTACATTGCCGTGCAGGTGAGTCGGCAAGGAAGAATCCGAGACAAAGCCTGCGCTCTCTGAAAAGTACCTTGTTTGTGCACTGGAAGGCGAGGACCTTGTAGATGACGTGAAATTGGCAGGAGGATGGTCCGGAGCATAATATGGCCCAAATATAGGGGAAATTGGATCAAGGTCAGCATTGTCACCGTAATCTAAGACACTGATGAATCTCTAGTGCTTTCAGTGGTAAATGAGGATTCATCAGAGCTGGTAAACAGCGACCATTCACTTAGCGTAGCTTCCGAGAAGTCTCTGCTAACCGAGTCTGCAAAAACATCATCCACATAATAGAAATTTCTGGACCTCAACTTAACATGCTGATCGTGTATGTACCCATCCTTGTCTAATCTAGAATCATAAATACCATAGGTTTATCATTGGAAGCAAAGAGTAATTCTGTCTACTTCTGCTCTTGTTTAGAGCCCTTGGAGGATTTTGCTGAATGGCGCTTTGCAGATGTTGGAACAAGCAACAGACCCATGTCAATGTATATCCTCGGTGGGCGAGGAAAAGATCTGAATAAGGTTTCATAAATATGAGACTACTGCAAACACGGAAATAATTCGAACTGCCAATTTAGATGTGCACATATCACAGGTTGGATGTACCTCAAGTAGAATAGCATATATACACCTTCCGACATAACTTGATTCAGTGATACAAATTACCACATTAGCTCATACAATTCTCAGTTTTTTGTTTTCACATTCCACGTAAATGAGCCCATAACAACCTCCTAAGAAAAAGGACATCCAATGTTGATAAAATGTGAAGTTAATTGTTGCCATCGCAAAGCTCTTTGATGCAAACATATTTTAGTGCATAACGAAGCTTCATAAGCGCCAAAACAGTATTTAACAGAGAATTGCATGACCTACGCGTAGACCTCGTTGGTGTCTGGCACCACCTAGCAAAATCCCTAGTACAAATTAACCAGCCGAGTCGAAATGGAAGCACACAAACAGACTTAGACTTTGTTCACGCACATAGCAGAATTGAAACAACGAAAGTGGTCAAAAGGAGAGAAAACAGGCACCTTGAGCTCGACATTGAGGACGCGGCAGGGCAGCATGGAGGGCAGATTGTAGAGGCGCATGTTGTTGCTAGCAATCTGATTCACGGAAGCCTCCACCTGAAAAACTGCATGAACCAATTATCAACTGCCCGGCAGCCAAGAAATCAACCGGCTTGATGCAGGAAATACCTGCTCGTCGATCTTCATGGCGGGGATGCGCTGGCGGTCGAGGATCTTGATGGCGAAGACACAGCCGATGCCGGCGTGTTGCGCCAGCCTCACCTGCCGTGGGCCTCCCTAGCGCCCGCCCAATCTCGTACTTCCCATCTGCATTCGCGCCGTGCACGGGCTAGAGGGAGGGGGCGCTAGATCGAGAGAGGGAAGGGAGGGCACAAGACGGATGAGGGAGGAGCGGGGGAGGCGGCGACAGCGCGGAGTGGGTAGGAGGAGGCGAGGGCGGAGCGGAGGAGCGGGGAAGGAGGAGGCGAGGGTGGAGAGGAGGAGCGGGGGGAGGAGGCAGAGGCGGCAGCGCGGGGTGGGGAGGAGGAGGCGAGGGCGGATCGGAGGAGCGGGGGAGGAGGAGGAGAGGGCGGAGTGGAGGCGGAGGCAGTGCGGTGTGGGGAGGAGGAGGTGGCGGAGGAGCGGGGGAGAAGGAGGCCAGAGCGGAGCGGAGATGCAGTCGAGGCGAGGGCAGAGCGGTGTCGGCAGAGGAGGCGAGCGCGGGGTGGGGAGGGGAGGCGTCGGCGGAGTGGGGGAGCGGGAGGCAGCGGCAGCGGGGGGGAGGAGGAGGCGTCGGCGAGCAGAGGAGCGGGAGGCGGCGGCAGCGCGGGGGCGGAGCGAGGTATGCGGAGGAATCGAGGGGTGCGGAGGAGTGCGGTTCAGGATGGAGGAGCAGCGGCGCCGATCGATTGGAACGATATGAGTGAGTGGAGAACGGGCAGAGAACGTGGGAGAGAATCGGTGGGGAGGAGGTCCACACGTCGGCGCAGAGCGGTTGTGAGGAGCGCAGTGTATGTGAGGAGGGACGGAGAGAACGGACGGACTGCCACCAACTCCAATTTTTAAGTAGTAGAGATTCGTTAGCGGATCAAGCCATTCTCCATAGGTGAGTAGTCGCATTAGAGGCAAGCCACTCTGACGCTGAGTCGGCTGAGAGAGGCGACTCAATTGCTTCGTTCGTAACACCCCTTCTCCGAAGCTTTGATTAACATCTTCCATTCATGGGCGCCATCTTTTCTCGATTAACATCCTCCGATTGGGCGCCATCTTTTTCTCAGTTGTCACCTATCGTCTTGTTTTTTTCGGCTTCTATCTTATGACTTATGGTTTATACTATAATAACTAACTTTTAAATAGAGTATCTTTTTAACACGGGATCTACTAGCCAATTGTAGTAGACACTGTACCAACTCAATTATACCGGTCAAAACCACACATGACTATCTCTCTCCGTATTCTCTCTCACAAACAGCCAGAATTTAAAAGTCATAAATCGCAGTCGAAAAGAATGCACCCTATATCAGTCGCACTGGGTTAGGTTGTCATCATCTATGATGCATGGACATGATAAGGAGACAACAAGTCTGTGTTGGGCACCGTGTTGGACATGGACATGGCTCTGACACGACTCGGATACATATTTTCTGTGTGTCCAAAAATTGCCAAGCAAAAAAAAGAAAATTTATTTTGAACACGTATTTACCGTGTGTCTGAATATTTTTGTGCGAAAAAAGAATTTGTACTTTCAATACGTATTGGACATATTAGAGATACGTATAGGAGCATTTAAATAAAGGTTTCTGCATGAGAGGAAGGTAGATCGTGACGTTGACCGGCAGTGACTCCATCCTTCATCAACTGGTGGTGATCCAAATGAGTCCCATAATCTTCTCGTGCTCTTTTCTCTCTACTCCGGCATGTCAGATCTAAATATTTCGTCTCTTGTTTGTGGTATTTTTAATGTCTCATTGGCAAGGTTGTCAGGATCGTGGCATAGATCGTAGTATCATACGATCTTATGATCCTACCAGAGATAGACGACATGGATCGAAATATGCATCGGAATTGGGTAATACCGCAATGAGATCGCGATTCAACTCGTAGAATCGTAAAAATCGGGTAGGATCGTGATCCTGACAACAAACTATATTAACATATAAAATTTAATATTATCTATTGCTAATTTAAGTTGCACTAGTTTATTTTGCTTTATTTTTGTTGTTTACATGTTGTTCTAAGGTAAAAAAGTATTATCTTTGATGTATTGGACTTTTAGATTATTAGTTTCTTAAAAAAATAATTAAATAAGTTTCAAAAGTCAACTTTAATTCAATATAACATGAATAAGTGTACTCAAATTACAAAATTAAATTTAAAATTTTAAAAATTCTACTATAGACTTGCATGTTTAGAAAATAATTCGATTTTATATAAAATATATACGCTTTTAAAAATGATAGAATCATGATTCTATAATCTGATCTCATCAGATGAAAAACGATCCTATATGGGATCGCGATTCTGATAACCTT
This sequence comes from Dendrocalamus sinicus, assembly GCA_036346575.1. Classification (NCBI taxonomy): domain Eukaryota; kingdom Viridiplantae; phylum Streptophyta; class Magnoliopsida; order Poales; family Poaceae; genus Dendrocalamus; species Dendrocalamus sinicus. The sequence continues at coordinate 148,637 of JAYEVI010000456.1, read as the reverse complement.
ACTCATTGGTCATTCCTGCTTCCTCATTAGTCATCACATTTTTTTGTTGTTTAGTTATTTAAGTCTATATGTCAAATTTGCTGCACTAATTATATTATGTCCTACTTAGGTTAATGGCATATTGGCATGATTATGATGATGTTTCACCTATATATATATATATATATATATATATATATATATATATATATATATATATATATATATATATAGAGAGAGAGAGAGAGAGAGAGAGAGAGAGAGAGAGAGAGAGAGAGAGAGAGAGAGAGAGAGAGAGAGAGCCGTGTCACATGTCAGCATTTTTGAGAAAATAACTAATCCCCATATCTATGTCGTGTATTTCTGCAAGGTAGGTCATCATGCATTCGTCCATGGAAAAATAGCGTCGATCTCAAACCTATGCATCGACTCGCACCAAGTCCATAGGAATGCTGCCCTTTCCTCCCGAGTGCCAATAACGTAGACATCTCTTTAGAGAAAGTGTAAAATTGCACAGAAGTACTTGTCTTTCACTGTTATTGAATAAGGAAGAAGAATATATGCCGGACGAGCTCAAGCAAAGCAAAGCAAGCTCACCCTGTTCTCTTGCGACAATGATCCCCTAACAACTCTTAGGCTCTTTCCCTCGCGCCCGTGCACCACCGAAAGCCGCAGAGGCGACATGTTGCGCCGAAGAGAGAGCAGATCAGCCGCTGCAGCGGCGGCTGCTGTGGCTGCATGGCCACTCGCCCCACTGGCTCTCGCGCTCGCCCTCTTCTCCACCATGCCTCACGGCGCGCTCTCGCGGGGATTGGTGCTGCCACCACTGCCGCTCCTGAATCAGACGTGCGACAACGTGCCCTATCCCTTCGGCCTCAGAAACGTGTCTGTACCCGGCTTCGAGATAACATGCGGGCCGAACAATGAGGCCATGCTGTCGATCGGCGATGATAGCTATAGAATCGACCACGTGTCGGTGCCGGAAGGCTTCGTCATCATCTTTGCGGGGCCCATCCGCCAGGTGTGCTACGACCGCCACGGCAGCCCACCGCTGACCACCGGGACCGGGCAGATGAGCTTGGAAGGGACGCCGTTCTCCTTCTCCAAGCGCAACAAGCTGGTGGCCACCGGCTGCAACTACAAGCTCTTCGCTAACTTCACCAACCAGCCCGCCGGTGATATCAGCTGCTCAACTTGGTGCACCGGAAGCTCCAACGCCATCAACAACATGTCTTGCTCAGATAGGCGAGCCTGCTGCGAGGCCCACATGCCGATGGAGATGGACGGCGCGCGAGATTTCACCTTGACGTTCGACAGAACACAAAGGAACATCACCGGCGAGGAGGACGGCACCTGCAGCGCTGCGTTCTTCCTCGACCAAGACGAGCAAGTCTTCACAGGCGGCGGCGACGGTTGGCAGAGGCCGCTGAAAGACGCGCTGTCGCGGCGGACAGGTGACCGCAGGATGATCTTGGATTGGGCGATTGGGCCCGCCACCTGCGACCAGGCCCGGAGCTACAGCTTCGACCCACCGTATTGCAACGGCAATCCATGCATCGACGCGCCCAGTGGAGCGGGCTATCGCTGCATATGTAATGCAGGGTATGACGGGAATCCGTACGTTCGTGACGGATGCGTAGGTAAGGACTTCTTTATCCATCAAAGAGATCCCCAAGACCCAAAAAATGGAGCAAGATTTCGCCTGCAATTTCATATGGAAGCACACAATAGTCAATCTTCACTTAAAATCTTGTGATTTAGTCTGGGTAGATCAACAAGCAAGTTACATGGAATAAGCTGAAAAAATGAGCGTAGGGAGAGATTCAGGGGTATGCACATCCGTCCAAAAAGCAAGTAAAAGTATTCATGCCATTATTACTGTTTTAGTGTTTTTCTTTGGAGTGGTTATTGCACAGGTGACTGAAATTTTTTATCTTTCAGTCACCTAAAGTTGCATTCTCAATCACCTAAAGTTGTATGTGATTTTTTTGAAAGGGAGCTGCAATTTCAGTTCATTGAGAGTACAACTACTCTGAATCACCTGACGTTGCTGGTGTTTTTTTGGAGGAGGCCTGTAACTTCAGTTGATTGAGAGTGTAATTTGAGGTGATTGAAAGATAAAAAAATTTTAGTCGTTTGTGCAATAGCAAAACTGTTTTCTCTGATTCCAAATACAAGCGATGACAGTTAAGCTTCAGTCTTTCAGACTGGATCATAGCTGAATTCAATTGCCACATACTTTCCAGCGGATAGAATCCCGCCTGCTTTTCTGGATAGAAATATGCTTCTCTGCTTTCTGAAATGAAGCGTTGCACTGCTGTTTAAGATATCGACGAATGCCGGAAAGGAGGCGATAACAATTGCAGCAAACAGGCGTCCTGCAACAACACTGAAGGAGGTTTTACTTGCTCTTGCCCCGAGAACATGATTGGTGACGGTTACATGACAGGGACAGGCTGCACTTACGCGCTCGCGCCATCTGGTAATGTCCTATGTCCAGGAACTTCTGAAAATTTAGCATAATCTTTACTTTGTCAAATAAATTCACCCGAAATTTATTCGGCTATGCATGTACCCCACTTATTAATTCGCAGAACATCAAAAGCAACAAAATGAGCTACAGTTATATATCACCTATGTCCTTCATGTAGCCAGCATATCCATCAAATTTACTTACATAAGCACTCGTATTTCTGTCTCCAAGCTCATACGGCAGACATATATGTCTATCTTATGGCAGGATTACTTCAAGTTCTCAAGCACTATAGATATGTCCAGGTTACACTTAGTACCGCCAGAATATCTAATAATGAGCGTTCTGTTCCAATGCAGGTTCCCCTATGCAACAACCGCAAGGTACGATAAACAGAGTATTTGTTCACCGGCAGTAACACAAGAGGACTAAGTATCTCAACCTGAGACTATTAGTTCCAGTAATGATCTTTGGTCTATCTATTAGGTCTCGATGTGTGCAATCACCCTGAAAAGAACCCCTGCATGTACTCTAAGTACTGCATTGATGGGCAAGGAGCTGTTTCGTGCGCTTGCCCTCCAGGCATGAGTGGCGATGGCCGGAAAAAGGGAAGTGGCTGTCAAAAGCGCTTCCCTATAGATATTGCTTTGGGTAACTAAACTCCTGCCATACCACATTAGATCATTTGCTTTGTTTTTTTATTTCGTTTTTCTTCTATTGATGCAATCGTCAGATAGAATAGTTTCTATTTCATTCTTCTTCTATCGATTCAATCGTCAGAAAAAATAGTTTCTATGTCATTCTTCTATTAATGCAATCGTCAGATAAAATAGTTCTCCGGTGCTGGCCTACTGATATAGTATAAGCAGTACAGCTGTTATGATGGCTTATGCAAGACAAGTGAATTACATACATAAAACATTATGAGAAGTGCTAAGAAGCACTTGAGTGTTTTTTTGGGGTTAGGAGCATTCAGATTTTGAAGCATTGGATTTCTATCTAATGGATCCCCATATTCCTCCCTCTAAAAAAACAAATTTGAGGCGTTGGATCCCTATCTAACGGATCCTTTCCTATCTCACCCCCTCCAAAAAAATATATGAGTGCTCCGTGTTATGAATAGCGCATGTATTCATATGAGGCCAATGGGCCGGTATATATACACAAAGTACAGATGACAAATATGCAAAGAACCCCTCATAACAATGGGGAATAACAACTATACATATATCTCTAACACCCCCCTCAAACTCATGGTGGATCAACAACACTGAGTTTGGAGAGGTAGAAGCCATGCTGTGCTCGAGTCTGGGCCTTCGTGAAGAAATCCGCTATTTGAAGCTCCGAAGGCACATACTGAAGAGTAATCACCTGATCATGCACACAAGTCCTCGTGAAAGAAGCATCAACACCAATGTGCTTGGTGAGCTCATGCTTCACGGGATCACGGCAATACCGATAGCACTGTCTTGTCGACAAGAGAGGGTCGGTGTAGTGACGAAATACCAAAATCCTTAAGTAACCACCGTAGCTAAGTAATCTCTGCTGTCAAGAGAGCCATAGCTCGCAACTCGGCCTCTGCACTCGAGCGGGACACTGCGATGCTTTTCTTCGTCTTCCGGGCAATAAGAGAACCACCAAGAAAAACACGATGCGAGAGATAGACCGCGATCGGAGGATCAACGCCCAAGTAGCATCCGAATAGGCTGAAGTCAGAACGAATCGAACGTGGAAAGAAGAGACGGCGAGAGATAGTCCCACGAAGGTATCGCAGAACTCGAAGAAGGTGGTCGTAGTGAACTGAGTGGGAGCTGAAACAAACCGACTCGAAATATGAACTGGATAAGTGATATCCGGACGAGTAATGACAAGATAGACAAGACTCCCAACAAGATGACGATAGCGAGTCGGATCGAAAAGAGGCTCGCCATCGAGAGTCGGAGGTGAACGTTGAGCTCCATGGGAGTCTCAACGATCTGCTGATCGATGAGAGAGGCGCGATCAAGAAGATCCTGAATATATTTCTCTTGGGACATAAAGAAACCATCCGGGTGGAAGTAACCTCAATCCCAAGGAAGTAACGAAGAGGACCAAGATCCGACATAAGGAATCGCTCACTAAGACGAGCCTTGACAAAGGCAATGTACTCGAATCATCTCCGTAATGATCATATCATCAACATACAGAGAAGAAGAGTCCGACCACGAGGCGAAGTGTGGACAAAGAGCGCAGGATCATGATCACTAGCTGAAAAACCAGCACCAATGACCACAGAGGAGAAGCGCTCAAACCAAGCACGAGGGGCTTGCTTAAGGCCATAGAGAGAGCGCGGCGGCAGCACCATGCCCTCGAGAACAGAATACCCGGTGGCGGATGCATGTAGACCTCCTCACGCAACTCGCCATTAAGAAAGGCATTCTTGACATCAAGCTGAAAATGCACTGATGGCGAACAGACGCCACCGAAAGAAGAGTGCGAACAGTGGTCATGTGGGCCACGGGAGCAAAAGTCTCGTCGTAGTCAACACCATGCTCCTGCTGGAAGCCACGAGCAACAAGACGCGCCTTATAGCGCTCAAGAGAGCCATCGAGCGAGTCTTAATCTTATAGACCCACTTACATGTGATGGGGCGAGAATGAGATGGAAAAGGAACAAGATCCCAAGTACCGGTGCGCTCGAGAGCAGCAATCTCTCGGCCATGGCAAGCTGCCACTCGGGGTGAGTAACAAGATCCCTGGTAGGAGACAAAGCTCACGAGTAGCTGCGCCAAAGAAAGGAAAAAGCAGGCGGGGCCGAATCGACTGACGATCGCGGAGAGCGTAGCGAGGAGAAGATGACCCATCAGGGGAAGATGGAGCATCAGAAGAAGATGGAACATCATGAGAAGATGACTCATCTGGAGGATCCTCAATACGAGGTCGACGAGTGTAGAAGAGAAGGGGAGGAGGTACTGTAGTGGGAGGAGCCTGCGGAGTCGTAGAAGACGACACAGGCGGCGACAACGGCGGAGAGGCTACAGGGGGAATATGTGGAGACTCAGTGGAAGAGGTGGACGAGGGCAAAACAGATATAGGTGTATCTGGAAAAGTCAAGAAAGACAGAGGCTCTACAGAGGAAGCCGAAGGAGAGGCAGGACGTGGGTAGAATGGACGAGACTCGTCGAAAGTCACATCCCGAGAAACCCGCATCCGTCGACCAACAGATCCCAAAGACCGATAGCCCTTGTGCTCGGCGCTATATCCTAAAAACACACTCAACAGTCGAGCGGTCGGTTTGGTGCGTTCTCGAGGCGAGGAGAACGTAGCAAACGCAGCCAAGCAGATGAAGTGTAGAGTAGTCGAAGAAGACCACGAGACGCTCAACAGGATCGCACCCTTAAGAGCGAGAAGAGGGCTGTATGTTGGCGAGATAGGTGGCGATGAAACGACCTCGGCCCAAAAGTGAGGTGGAATAGGCGGCAATCATCGAGCACGAGCCGTCTCAAGGAGGTGACGATGCTTGCGCTCAGCGACACCATTCGAGCATGAGCACCGGACAAGAGAACGGCGAGAGTGCCCGCTCAGCAAGGAAGCTGCGCAGTGATGAGAGAGGTACTCGCCAACAGAATCACTCTAAAGACACGAATAGGAGTGGAGAACGTGTGTGTATCATAGTGGCAAATTGTTTATAGATAGGTAAGACCTCACTACGAGAAGACATGAAATATATCCAAGTGTGGCGAGAGAAATCATCTATAAAAATAATATAATAACGATGACCCCTTTCAAATGAAGGGAGCCGACCCCAAACATCCGAATGAACAAGATCAAAGGACGCCGAGACACGTCTCACTATGAGAATAAGGAAGCTGAATCTGTTACCTAACTTACACCCACGACGATCTAAAGACACGTCTCTGAGGCACCCGAAGACCACGGCGAACTAAGGGCGGCGAGGCGGGATCCACACAGATGGCCAAGACGGTGATGCCACCGCTGGAAAGAGCCGGTAGACGGCGTGGCGAAGCGGAGAGATCGGCGCCGATGGTGGCAGCGGAAGGAAGGTGAAGCCGCCAAGCTCCCGAGACGCCGTGAGTCACGGCGCCGAGGCCGAACCAACCGAGCTCCGTGTGGCGTCCCGAACACAACAAGAGTCGAGTCGAGGATAACCCGATAACCAAGGTCGATGTCGCCCAGCAGAAAGAAGCTGCAAGGTAAGGCGAGGAACATGAGCAACGAAGGAACATGAAAGAGGAGTTGCTAAGAGATCCTCGACCGAGAGACGAAAGAGATGTACCATCAGCAGTAAGAACACGCGGGAGAATCAAGAGGTGTAATAGAAGACAGTGGAAGGATCGGAGTCATGTGAAAGGATGCTCGAAATCAAGAATCCACGGGAGGTACCGATCGTGTAGGAGGTGGTCTCGGTGCAAGAATCGATGAGCGAAACTGCGAGAACACATCGAGGAGAACACGGCGGCAAGTAGGCGTCGAAGTCCGGCTATCTCTGCTCGGTGAGAGAAGCGATGAAGAAGTCGAGGCGACGTCGTCGTAGAAGCACTAGTGCCGCGGAAGAACGGCGTGAAAGATGCCGCTTCTTCTTGTAGCACCGGACTCGGTGTGGCCATCCTTGTCGCAGAGGAACAGTGAGGACGGCCACCTCCAGACGGAGGACGGCCACCACCACTGTGATGGCGGCGGAGGAGGCGATGCAGCGGGACGAGCGGCGAGCACGCAGGGGAGTGGCATCGGACCAGCACCACTCAAACGAGTCTCCTCTGCGCGTATCTCGGTAAGAGCCTCCGAGAGTGACACGAGGGTAGCGTGCAAGGAGCCGAGCACGCCTTTGCTCGAACTCGGGGCGGCGAGTAAGGAACTCGTAAACCCGCTGAAACTCCAGTCGGACGCACCTCGTGCAGCACTTACAGTGCGGCGGCCCGGTAGTGCGGAGAGTCAAGCGACGCCAAACAGCGAGCTCGGCGTAAAGGCGTCAACGGAGCATCACCTGCTGAAGAGAGTGCTCTGGCGGACCACGGACAGTGCAGGGCATCACCGAGGGCTCGTGCGCCGACGAAGATGAGTCCACATCCGAAAGCGAAGAGTCCCATAACCTCGTAAGAAAATCGAGGCCGGACATCGCGATGAAGACAAAGCAGCGGCCGGCGTCGTCATCGTACCACCGAGTGTAGACGGTCGACGATCCTTGTAAGAATCGAGCCTCTGGTAGGCGAGGCGCTTCATCATCAGCAAGACGAGCGGCCTCGCGGCGGCCTTATCTCGGTATCGGGGCAATGCAACAGCGTAGGCTCCGTCGGAGGAATAGGGCAAGCGGGCGGGTAACATCGCGAGAGGACGCCCGAGCGAAGACCACGCATGTGAATGCGCATGTGAGACACGAAGTCGGTGTAATTAACACCATCAAAGATCACCGGCAGCGAGGAGGGAAGCGGTGCCCATTGGTAGGCGGCCCCGACGGCGCGGCGACCAAACAACGAAGTCTAACAGCGGCGCCGGGCGGCGCGCGGTTAGAACGACGTTTTTTTTTTTCTTCGCTCGCTTAAAAGACTTCGGCCGAACGGGCGCCCGCCCGCAACACACACGCAGCGGCTAGCGCGCGGAGGCGCGGTGGCGGCGGCGGCGGCGCGACGCGGCAGCGCGGAGCGGCGGGAGGCGGAGGCGCGAGATCGGGCGAGGAGCGCGCGGCGACGGGCGGCGGTGCGAGGCAACCCAGCGGCGACGGCGACGGCGGCCAACCCCGAGCGGCGGCGCGGGAAGCGCCGGCGACGGCGGCGGTGCCGAGGCAACCCCGACGGCGACGGCGCCAACCCCGAAGCGGCGACGACGGCCGGCTGGCGGAGCGGCGACGGCGGAGTCGGTCGAGGCCGACGGAGGCGTCGGCGTGGCCGACGGCGCGGCAATGCGCGAGGCGAGTCGGCGGGGCCGACGGCGGCGGCGGCGAGAACAACACGCGAAACGGGAAAAAAAACCCTAGGTACGCTCTGATACCATGTTATGAATAGCGCATGTATTCATATGAGGCCAATGGGCCGGTATATATACACAAAGTACAGATGACAAATATGCAAAGAACCCCTCATAACAATGGGGAATAACAACTATACATATATCTCTAACACTCCGAATATGGGATGTTGGATGGAGATCCAACGTCCAAAAAATCTGATTACTCTTTGCCCAAAAAATACTCAAGTGTTCACTAGACACCTCCCAACATTATGTATATGAAGTACAACTAGTGCTTTCACGATTTATGACTAAAAAGAGCAGGCAAACTAGATTAAAAGCTAATGATAAAGGCAATTGTCAGCTTACGATTGTCCTAAAGATCACCTCAATATTGCATTTGCATGGGAGCAATCAGAAGTCATTAGCATTGCTTTTAGATAAAGGATATAAAATCAGGCCTCTATATCCACGTGGGATATATACAGCCAAAAGTTACACGAGCTCTTAGGCTCAAAGCCTCAAAACTGAGGGGTATACAACAACAGGAAAGATAGCTTAAGGACTATGAAAAAAACTGAAAAGGCTAAGCTTCAGCACTTTTTCTCCGTTCTTGCTTTCAACCAAGTCCCTATCTTTATCCGACTGTGCCAACCAAACTTCGGTCTGCTTTGCGTGAAGATGGACCCCTGAGGCGACGAGAGTCGCCGACGCCGCCCGCCTCAACGAGGCAAGGTTTTCACCTGGAGATCAGTAAACATGAGAGCTATGGAGTGCCACGACACACCTCCAGGAAGGATAATGGCGCCCGAAGGCGTCATTGTTGTCGAGACCGGTAAGATCACCGGCAAGGCTTTCGCCAGCACCTCCACAACACCTCACGCACTACCCACACACAAAATAGACCACCACCAACATTCCGGGGTCCTGCACGCCTCAAGGCCATGGCATAGCCACCCTTGAACTCCACGACGAGCCGCTTCCAGCAAAGTCCACCACTGTAGAAACCAATATGCAACGCCTATGCGCCGCCACTGAGCAGATCCAGGGACATGAGCCACAGATCAAGCCTGAGCAAGAAGCGAAGTGCCGTAGTACAACGCGGCGCTTCATCAGCGGCGGCGGCGGCAACGGCAGCAGTGTTGGGGCACGAGGACGCCGACGAGCGAAGCCGAGCATCTGCTCCCGCCGTGGCCGGGGCTTCGAGACCGAGCAAGAACGGCGCCGTCACCTTGACAGCCTCGGGCGCTGCGCGCCCCACCCCGCTGCTTGCTTGCGCGGCCTCCACCGTGCTCCTCCTCCGCATTGCCCTCCCGTGCTTGGCGGCCTAGATCCGAGCGAGCCGAGCTGAGCCCTCCCACAACCCCCGCCTTGCGGACATGGGGCGGGGCAGGGGGAGCAAGGGGGCGGAGCGGAGGGGGAGGAGCATCCTGGAGTGGGCCCCCCTCCCCTCGCGCCGCCGGGAGCACGCCAGCCGCCGGAGACGAGGGAGGGGGCCCAGATCCGGAGAAATCGGGAGCCGAAGGTAGAAGAGACGGATACAAAAAGCAAAAGGAGAGACAAAGGGACCTATCTACCCTACTACTACTGCTAACCAAGGAGCCGGGGTGGATCCCCCTCCCCTCACGCCGCCGGCGAGACCGCCGGACGTCGGAGCAACGGGAGGGGGACCGGATCTGGAAGGTCGCAGGAGCTTTGGTTCGTGAACGAACCAAAATCACCTTTCATACAGCACAAGAAAGTCTCAACCCTCATTAGCATTGCTTACAATGGTACCTCAATGAACCGGCCTGTGGCCGGCTGTTTAGGAGCGCTAGTAGCGTTTCCTGCCACCAGCGTTCGAACACTGGGCTCGCATGGTTCCCACCTCCCCATTCGGAGCTCCTAGCCAATTTTCAACCACCCCCCCAAACGACTTACACAAATCGTACTTTTTCATCCAATATCTGCAGGTGTAGGTCTTGCACTTGTGCTTACAATAACAACCACAGCTTTGTGCTACTACTGGGCCATGAAGAAGAGAGAGGTGGGAAGAAAGAGAGCTGAGTTATTCAGGAAGAATGGAGGCTTGCTGCTGCAGCAGAGATTTTCGGTGATAACATCTCAAAGTGAGGGCTCGTCAGCAAAGATATTTAGCGCAGAAGAGCTCAAGACTGCTACTAACAACTATAGTGAGAGTCGAATCCTTGGGCGAGGTGGACATGGCACAGTGTACAAGGGCATTCTTCCAGACAATACCGTGGTTGCCATAAAGAAGTCCACATTGTTTGACGAAAGCCAGGTGGAGCAATTTGTCAATGAGATTACCATTGTATCGCAGATTGATCACCCTAATATAGTCAAGCTTTTGGGATGCTGTTTAGAGACAACAGTTCCATTGTTGGTGTATGAGTTCATACCTAATGGAACACTCTTCCAGCACATCCACAACAGAAGCGCGCCTCGCTCTTTAACATGGGAAGATTGCTTAAGGATAGCCGCAGAAACAGCAGAAGGACTTGCCTATCTGCACTCCACATCTTCTATAACAATCATTCACAGAGACATCAAATCAAGCAATATACTTTTGGACGAGAACTTCATGGCTAAGATATCAGACTTTGGTGCATCCAGATCGGTCCCGTTTGATCGAACTCATGTAACAACTCTTATTCAAGGGACTATTGGGTACCTCGATCCTGAATATTTCCAAAGCAGCCTGCTCACTGAGAAGAGTGATGTTTACAGTTTTGGAGTAGTTCTTGCAGAGCTATTAACAAGGCAGAAGCCTATTTCTGTAGGCAGGCCGGAGGAATCGTGCAACTTAGCCATGTATCTGGTGATTCTATTTAATGAAGGGCGCCTACTTCAGGAGATAGAGCCACACATTTTGGCAGAAGCAGGCGAAGAGCAACTATATGCCGTTGCACAGCTCTCGGTGAGATGCTTAAATTTGAAGGGAGAAGAACGACCAGTTATGAGGGAGGTGGCCTCAGTATTAGATGGGCTGAGAAGGTCATTCACCATGGAGCAAACTATCAGAAGAAAAGATGAGTCTGTACAGATAAACACTGAACAAAAGCACCCTCTACGTGAGGCAAGACCAATTTCCAGCCTGCACTCTTCAGAAGGAAGTACGCAATGCAGCATGGAGGCTGAAATGCTATCTTCTTCTTATATGCCGAGATGATGCTCTGAAACCTCAGAGAGAATGTGCAATATAGTTACAGAGAAATTTTGTAAAATAGTCCTTGCTATCCCAACTTTGGGGTCAGATTGTGAGACCATGTAGAGGTCACCCCATATTTGTAATGAATAATTGACTTTTGGATTAGAGTATGTGTGAAGGTTGAGTTTGGTTTTGAGGAGTTTGCAAAAGATTGCTCCTTGGTCTATCAACTTCGTTGTCTGTCTCTAGTTAGTCTGGTTGACGACTTGGTGGTTGGCAGGTGCTCTTACGATTTGGTGGTCGGCAGATGCTCTTACGATTTGGTGGTCGGCCGGACCGATTGGTAGAACGACCTTGGAGTAATCAAAACCTTCAGTGTTGAACGACTTTGTGTGATCGTAGCCTATGAACAATGGTCGTAGCTTTGCTTGGTTGTGAACGATGGTCATAGGCTGTGGTGTTCGGTAGTCGTAGAGCGTGGCGATCGATAGTCGTAACGATCGATTGCAGAAGTCATAGCCTGGTATCGATGGTCGTAGCTTACTTCCTGGTTGTGAGTGGTAAGTCGAAGTCTGTGTGATCAGTGATCGTGGCTATCGGTTGTGGTAGTCGTAGGTCGTAGCGACCTGGTTTGGTAAATCGTAGCCGATGTGAGCGATAGTCATAACGATCGTTGCGGTAGTCATAGCGATATGTGCGATAGTCGTAGCTTGTGTTCTCCTTGGTCGTAGCGTGTGCTACATGGTCGTAGCGGCCTGCTGTGTGGTCGTAGGCTACTGTTAGGATCTCGTGGGCTTTGAGTACCTCATTTCTTGTGCATCCGAGTAGTCGTAAGTCATATCAGACCAGTTGGTGGGCTGAGGTTGTTCACTGGATTATTGGTGTTCTGATCAGGGTGTTTGCTGCTTTGTGCACACGAGGTTATTGCTTGGTTCTAGGATTAGAATCAGTAATTTGGGTGCATACATTTTGATTGTGAAAATTGATAATCTTTATATATCATGTGGTGCTACGTGATGTTTTGCTTGTGGGTGTTGGTTGCAGGACTTCGGAACAAGGTCATGGTGAGGCGTGGAAGGACCGGGACTAGGCACAGGGAGGTGTTGAGGTCCAGAACGGTTAGGGAGATGTCGAAGATGATTGAGGTTGGTAAGGTGGTTGCAAGCCGAGATGACGAGAAACCGAAGCGGGAATTACTGGAGGTAGACATGACGGGCAACGGCAAGGTGGACCGGGGCTAGGCTCAGGAGGAGTTGAGGTCCAGACGGTCAAAGATACCGGGTGCAGTCATGCGCAAGGAGAATCACATGGTGCGCCAAGTGACTTGGGTCGTTTGCAAGCGAGGACGGTTCAGTGAGATCCGGACGCGTGAGAGGCTTGACGACAAATCATTGGAGCCACATGTAAGCCGCTTTGAGAAGTGTGTGTAACACCTCACCCACCTGCCAGGGGGATGTGGCAGCCTCAGGCCTGTCCTAGGCGTGCATGCATGCCACTGTGCCTTGCTTCTGCAGGCCAATACCCCCATTTTAGCACCTCGCCACACTCAGCTCAATACTCTTCTCTTCCTCTCCCTGCACAAGCCCCTCATAGCCACACCTTCGTCCAAGCCGTACCTGTAGGTCTCTCGCCGTAGCCTAAAGGGAAGAGAGAGAGAGTACACCGTGCGAGCCGAGGAGGCGTGATGGCGCCAACCGGGCCGAGGCGGCGGCCAGCCGCCGGCCGAGCCGACCGGGCGGCGGCGCCTAACGCCCACCGCCGCGCATGCCATGGAGGCGTGGATCCGGTCGGGCAGCCGGATCTGCGGCGAGGTAGGTGGGGCTGCGCGAGAGAAGGCGCGGGCGGCGCACCGAGCGCCACCGCGTCGCCAGAGAGGCGGCCGACCGCTCGGTCGCGCGAGGAGGAGGTAGGAGGAAGTCGGCGGAGAGAGGGCGGGGCCGGCAAGCCGCAGCCGGCGAGCCTCCCGTGCGCCGCGCGCGCCGCGCCGCCAAGCGAGAGAGAGAGGGGAGGAGGAGGCGGCGGGCGGGAGGGCCGCCGGTGGCGCCGGCCAGCCGTGCGCCGCCGCGCGCCCGAGGAGGAGGAGGAGGCCGAGGCCGTTTGGCCGAGTGGAAATGAGAGAGAGAGAGAGGGTAGGTGAGGAAGAAAAGAGGGGCCGGTGGGTGAGAAAAAAAGGGGAGGAAGGAGCCAGCCGGGTAAGAAGGGAAGGGAAAGAAGGAAAAAAAAAAAAGAGAGAAAGGAAAAGAAGAGAAGAGAAAAGAAAAGAGGAGAAAAAGAAAAGAAAAGGAAAAATTAGAAAATTTGGGAGTTTTGGTGCCGCGGAAGACCCACAAAGCCGCGCGCTTTACGCCCGAACCAGTTTATGCATATAGTATCGTCGTTGCCCATTTAATCTCTGGTCTCGTAAGATCGTTAAATCGGACTATTTGTTTGTCCAGTGGAGGTCCCGAGCCGACGCCGTCCGCACGACGCTCCGCCGTTTGGTTAGCGAGCAAGTACATGGTAGAGCGGTAGACCAAGGGTTATGAATATGCGATGTTTATTTGGTATGATGATATCTATGTAGAAATGCGTTGATTACATGATATCTATGTGGAAATGTGATATTTACCTGACATAAGGTTGCATGGTAAATGATGGCAATGATGATGGAGGTAGGCAAAGATGCTTGTCTACTAGTAATGCTAGTGATGAGCGTGAATATGATCATGGGCATGTGCATTTGCATGAGGAGCACTCAAGAGTGAGGGCGGTGAGAAAGTTCCTAGCTATGAGTAAAGCTAGTGGACTAATCCGGAGTGCTCTTGAGTAAGACCTACTTCGGTAGGCCTCCACGGGAGTGGAGGGCCCGTGCCTATGAGGCGGGCCCACGATGGGTGAACATCGACGGGTGTTCACTCAGCGATGCAGTACTTGCAAAGTGAAGAGCATATGAGCATGAAGAGTAATGAGACATGGCATTGATGGCATTGCATTGCTTGGCTATGAGAATGATGTTATGAACATGATGATATATGTGCATTATGGTTATATGCTTACTTATGTTGGTAGTGTCTATTGTTCTATTATGTACTTGTTGAGTCTTCAGACTCACCCTTGCTTTGTTGATGTTTTTAGGTGACCGTTGAGGATGTCTTGCTCGGGCGGGAGTAGCACATGAATAATCAACACGGCCCAGTGACACTTTGTATCACTTTTGCCGATTACTTTAGCTTTACTAGGCTAGAGTAATTGTTAAGGATGCTATGTGGTATCTGAGCGTAGCAATTTAAGTATCATTGAGTTGATTTAAATTCTTCTAGTGTTGATAATGGTATGAGTATGCACGATGGTGGTAGCATCCTGGCCCGCAGGGCGGGCGGGTGTCACAGATTGGTATCGAGCGCGGCGTTAGGTCCGTGGTAAAGAAATGTGATAACTTAGTTTAAATATTCAACAAAATTTGACTTAGGCCAACAATTAAATTAAAATTTGACACCTTTGGTGCACCATAGGATGGGAGTGGGTCTTGCATTGCTTATACGCTTTCGTTAGCATTGATGTTGATGTGTGTTGTTGAAATGGGTGCTTATGGGCTTGTTGAGTGATTGGCTATCTGTCCCGATCGGATATGCCGAGAGCGAGGGACGCGGCGTGGCCGTGGAGGTCGCGGCCGTGGTCGTGGCCGTGCCCAACCGAGCCGCTGAGGTTCAGCAGAGGCACGATGCGGTTGCTTCCAACAACGATCCGTAGCGAGGATCGGCAAGGTCTTCACCTTTGCTGCAGGAGTTCTTAGAGGAGGTCCGTGCGCCGCCGTCAAGGGCGGCGGCCGCCTGCTGCCGCTCCCGTTCCGCTTGCCCCCTATTCTTGCTGCTCCGCGTACGCAGGCAAGAATGGGCCTTCGTGAGTGGTTAGCCTTGCGGTTAGATACCTTTGATGGTTCGGGCACACGGTCAGTGCGGATTGGTTGCGCTACATGGAGAGGCAATTGAAGCCCTTGAGATGAGCTCGCGATTGAAAGCTTCGTTCGTGGCTTTTCAATTGAAGGGTCGAGCGGACATTTGGTGGGAAGGGTTCTCTCGGCCAGACTCCCGCCCGGGGTCCCGCTACAGGAAATCTTTGCCGAGCGGTTCAAGCGAAGTATTACCCGATTCATTTGTGGAAGTATGGAGGTCGCCCGACGACCTTAAATGCGAGAAAAGATGACCGTGGTGCACGCAGGCGGCATTCAATAATCTGGTCCGTTTCGTGCCATCGGTCGCGAACAATGACCTTGAGAAGGCCAAAGGTTCCGCCGAGGGCTCAACTCGAGTTCCGGCATGTCATGGGAGCTCTGCGCCACGTAACTTCGATCTGTGGTAGAGCGGGCGGGGATGGAGATGGAGATGCAGCTCACTAAAGGGCTGCAACCCTCTCGGTGGTTCGGCGCTTACGGTGGTGACCGAAGAAGTTTCAACGAAGGGGTGGGTCATCTCGGCGCCCGCTCTAAGAAGTCCAAGTGGGGCCAGCATCCCCACAATCATCCAAGTCCAAAACTTGAGGCCGTCGTCTTGGCGCCACGTGCTTCATCGGCGACCCGACCTTGCGTCTGTTCGGGGCGGGGCATGATTTGTTTCAAGTGTGGAGGTGGGCACCGTGCGGCCGAGTGCTCTGGGCGGGAGTGTCGGCGCTGCGCGCGATCGAGCCACATGGAGCGGGTTTGTCGTCGAAACCCTCGGCATTATCAAGTGGGAGCCGTTTCTTCAACTTCATCGGATACTACACCTCGGGGTCGATCCGGATGATGGCGGCCGCCCTCGCTCTGCAGCCTCCACTCTCATGGGCTCCACCCGCGGCTATTTCGGCATCCTACACCGACTCCTTCATTCCAGCATGTTCGCGCCTCCAATCCCTTTGCCGCCACAAAGAGCGTCGGGGCTCGCCATCCGACACCACCCGAGTTTACTCATTGCACATTCTTGAGTCATGATTCGTCTGGCGTGATGACAGTACCTTGTTAGTGGACTCATGTGAAGCCTTTGTTCTTTTCGACTCTGGTGCTACTTATTCCTTTGTGTCCCGGAGTTTGTTAGAAAGGCCAAGTTGAGTGTCCACAAATTTCTCAATCGGTTGTTGTTAGTACTCCAAGGGTATCATTGCTAGCTCCGTAGTATGCCCCGGGTGTGTGGTTGCAATAGATGGCGAGAATTTGTTGCCAACCTTATGGTGATTCATTAGAGCCATTTGATGTTATCTCAGGCATGGATTGGTTGCATCGCTACCAAGCTGTGATTTCTATACGGAGGGCAACACTTTGCAAGCTCCTTCGGGAAGGAGATAATCTTTCGAGGAATGCACCTCGTGTTCCCTCTTCGTGTTGGCCACTGTTCCTGGCCGACGTACAATGAAATCCAGGCTACTTCTAGCCCTTACGGAGAAGCCAAGTGCGCCGTTGCACATTGAGGACATTCTGTAGTGCGGGAGTATCCCGATGTGTTTCTGAAGAGCTTAGGGTATGCCACCCAAGCGGGATGTGGAGTTCGAATTGATCTTGTTCCTAGCACAAGACCTATCTCCATGTCTCCCTACCGTTTGGCACGACCCTTGCAAGAGGAGTTGAAAAGCGATTGGGCGAGTTGTTGTCCAAAGGCTTGATTCGTCATGATGTGTCACCTTGGGAGCCCTGTCCTATTTATGAGAAAAAGGATGGGAGTTGGCGCATGTGTATAGATTACCGTGCTCTCAATCGGTGACCATCAAGAATAAATACCCATTGCCTCGCATCGAGGACTGTTTGATCAATTGAAAGGGCCAAGGTGTTCTCCAAAATTGATCTGCGATGCAGGTATAATCAAATCCGAGTCGCGAGCAAGACATCGAAAAACGACTTTCTCCACAAGATATGGGCACTATGAGTTTACTGATTATGTCCTTTGGGTGACGAATGCCCTATTTGTCTTCATGGAGACGATGAACATTATGCTACACAAGTATCTGGATGACTTTGTTGTGGTGTTTATCGATGATATCTTGATTTATTCCAAGACGGAGGAAGAGCATGAGCAGCATTTGAGGCTTGTGCTTGAGACTCTGAGGAAGAATCAATTCTTTGCCAAATCAAGAAGTGCGAGTTTTGGATTTACAAGTGAGCTTCTGGGACATGTGATTAACCAGAAGGCGTTTGATTGATCCAAGCAAGATTTCCCGTCGTGGAATGGAAGAGGCCATCTAGTGTTAAAGAAGTGAGAAGTTTTCTTGGCCTAGCTGGTTACTACCGGCGTTTCGTAAAAGACTTCTCACTCATTGCCAAGCCAATGTCTCAACTCACACGGAAGGGTGTGAAATTCCAGTGGACCGATGAATGTGAGCGCAATTTCAACACTCTGAAGGAGAAGTTGGTAACCGCTCCTGTGCTTACACTTCCTGAGCCAGGGAAGCGTTACACGGTCTACTCAGATGCATCTCGAGTGGGTCTGGGTTGTGTGCTTATGCAAGATAATAAAGTGATCGCATATGCCTCGCGACAATTGAAGAAGCATGAGCAGAACTACCCAACTCATGATTTGGAGCTTGCCGCTGTGGTTTTTGCTCTAAAGATTTGGAGGCATTACTTATATGGAGAATCTTGTGATATCTTCACTGACCACAAAAGCCTCAAATACATTTTCACTCAGAAGGAGCTAAATTTGAGGCAACGGAGGTGGTTGGAGCTTATCAAAGACTATGATCTCACTCTGCAGTACCATCAGGGCAAGGCAAATGTGGTTCTTGATGCTCTTAGTCGCATGCTGACACCCTCTACTCTAGGTTGTCTCGTTGCTGACTTTGAACGGATGGGAATTTCCTATTGTTTTGCTGGTACAGCCACAGTGAGACACAATCGTTCTGGAATCGCGATTCGGAGCGAGTAAAGGAGGCGCAACGAAGATGATCGGTTGCTTCACAAGTGAGGAAGCGCCTTAATGAAGGAAAACGGGGATTTCAGCCTCGATGATTCGGTGCTTTGCGATTTAAAGGCGCCTTTGCGTGCGCAGAGGCTCAAGTCAAAGATGACATTTTGAGGGAAGCCCACCGTACCCCCTACACAGTGCATCCGGGTGAAACCAAGATGTACCGTGATCTCAAGAAGAGCTTCTGGTGGAAGAGGATGAAATTGGATATCGCCAAGTATGTGGCATCTTGCGGGGTTTGCCAGCAAGTAAAGGCTGAGCATAGGCGTCCCGCTGGGCTATTGCAGCCTTTGGAGGTTCCCCAGTGGCCATGGGATGATATTACCATGGATTTCGTAGTCGGTTTACCTCGTACCCCGCGAGGTAAGGATGCGATTTGGGTAGTGGTGGACCGATTCAGCAAGTCTGCACACTTCATCCCCATTCGCACGACGAACTCAGCGAGTGAGTTGGCACCCATATATGTGCGAGAAATAGTAAGGTTGCATGGAGTGCCTCAGACCATAGTTTCGGACAGAGACGCCAAGTTTGTCTCCAAGTTTTGGGAGAGCTTGCAGGGCGCTCTGGGCACGAAACTCCAGTTCAGTACTGCTTTCCACCCTCAGACGGATGGACAGTCCGAACGCACCATTCAGACACTAGAGGACATGTTGAGGTCCTGTGTTTTGTCCTGGAAGGGTAGCTGGGAGGATCATTTGGCACTTGCAGAGTTTGCTTATAATAACAGCTACCACTCCAGTGTTCGAGCAGCACCATTCGAGGTTCTGTATGGGCGAAGGTGTAGATCGCCACTTTGTTGGGATGCCGTGGCGAGAAGGCGTTTGGGCCCAGTTGGGTCCAGCAAGCGATGGAGCAGTGGAGGAAATTAGACAAAATCTGCTGGCTGCCCGAGTAGGCGTAAGAGCTACGCCGATGTCGGGGCGAGAACTAGAGTTCAAAGTGGGGAACGTGCTTACGAGTATCTCCCACTAAAGGCATAGTGCGATTTGGTACCAAAGGAAAGCTTAGCCCGAGGTACATTGGGCCATTTCCAGTGCGAACGGATTGGAAAGTTGGCATACCGTTTGGATCTCCCGACTCCATGCGAGGAGTGCATAATGTGTTCCATGTTTCGATGTTGAGAAAGTTCTTGCGAGATCGAGCATGAGATTGTGTTAGAACCGGTGTCCTTAAAACAAGACCTCACCTTTGAGTCTGTCGATTCGGATTCGGAGGAATCGAGAAGGTGTTGAGGAATAAAGCGATAAAGTATATTAAAGTGCTTTGGTCGCATCGGTGAGCGAAGCGACATGGGAGTTGGAGTCTCGCATGCGCGAGAAGTACCAGTTGTTCTCTTAGTGCGAGTTAATGTTATGTCAAGAGCGATTATGTTTATTTTGTTCTTTCGTGCGGATTGTTGAATGCCGAGTGGGTCGAATGCATTAAGAAGGTAGAATGTAACACCTCACCCACCGCCGGGGATGTGGCGACCTCGGGCTGTCCTAGGCGTGCATGCATGCCACTGTGCCTTGCTTCTGCGAAGCCAATACCCCCATTTTAGCACCTCTGCCACACTCGGCTCAATACTCTTCTCTTCCTCTCCCTGCACAAGCCCTCATAGCCACACCTTCGTCCAAGCCGTACCTGGTAGGTCTCCTCGCCGTAGCCTAAAGGGAAGAGAGAGGGAGAGTGTACCTGGTGCGAGCCGAGGGAGGCGTGATGGCGCCAACCGGGGCCGAGGACGGCGGCCAGGCCGCTGGCCGAGCCGACCGGGCGGCGGCGCCCCAGCGCCCCACCGCCGCGCATGCCATGGGAGGCGTGGATCCGGTCGGAGCAGGCCGGATCTGCGGCGAGGTAGGTGGGGGCTGCGCAGGAGAAGGCAGCGGCGGGCCGGCGCACCCGAGCGCCACCGCGTCGCCCAGGGAGGGCGGCCGACCGCTCGGTCGCGCGCGAGGGGAGGAGGTAGGAGGGGGTCGGCGGAGAGAGAGGGCCGGGGCCGGCAAGCCGCAGACCGGCGAGCCTCCCGTGCGGCCGCGCGCCGCCGCGCCGGCCCCAGGCGAGAGAGAGAGAGGTGGGAGAGGAGGAGGCAGGGGGCGGCGGGAGGGCCGCCGGTGACGCCGGCCAGCCGTGCGCCGCCGCGCCGCCCCAGGAGGAGGAGGAGGCCGAGGCCGTTTCGGCCGAGTGGAAATGAGAGAGAGAGAGAGAGGTAGGTGAGGAAGAAAAGAGGGGGCCGGCTGGGTGAGAAAAAAAAGGGGAGGAAGGGAGCCGACCGGGTAAGAAGGGAAGGGAAAGAAGGAAAAAAAAAAGAAAAGAGAGAAAGGAAAAGAAGAGAAGAGAAAAGAAAAGAGGAGAAAAAGAAAAGAAAAGGGAAAAATTAGAAAATTTGGGAGTTTTGGTGCCGCGCGGAAGACCCCTGAAAGCCGCGCGTTTTACGCCCGAACCAGTTTATGCATATAGTATCGTCGTTGCCCATTTAATCTCTGGTCTCGTAAGATGCGTTAAATCGGACTATTTGTTTGTCCAGGTGGAGGTCCCGAGCCGACGCCGTCCGCACGACGCTCCACTTCGTTTGGTTAGCAGGCAAGTACATGGTAGAGCGGTAGACCAAGGGTTATGAATATGCGATGTTTATTTGGTATGATGATATCTATGTAGAAATGCGTTGATTACATGATATCTATGTGGAAATGTGATATTTACCTGACATAAGGTTGCATGGTAAATGATGGCAATGATGATGGAGGTAGGCAAAGATGCTTGTCTACTAGTAATGCTAGTGATGAGCGTGAATATGATCATGGGCATGTGCATTTGCATGAGGAGCACTCAAGAGTGAGGGCGGTGAGAAAGTTCCTAGCTATGAGTAAAGCTAGTGGACTAATCCGGAGTGCTCTTGAGTAAGACCTACTTCGGTAGGCCTCCACGGGAGTGGAGGGGCCCGTGCCTATGAGGGCGGGCCCACGATGGGTGAACATCGACGGGTGTTCACTCGGCAGTACCGGTACTTGCAAAGTGAAGAGCATATGAGCATGAAGAGTAATGAGACATGGCATTGATGGCATTGCATTGCTTGGCTATGAGAATGATGTTATGAACATGATGATATATGTGCATTATGGTTATATGCTTACTTATGTTGGTAGTGTCTATTGTTCTATTATGTACTTGTTGAGTCTTCAGACTCACCCTTGCTTTGTTGATGTTTTTAGGTGACCGTTGAGGATGTCTTGCTCGGGCGGGAGTAGCACATGAATAATCAACACGGCCCAGCAGCACTTTTGTATCACTTTTGCCAGTTACTTTAGCTTTTACTAGGCTAGAGTAATTGTTAAGGATGCTATGTGGTATCTGAACGTAGCAATTTAAGTATCATTCAGAGTTGATTTAAATTCTTCTAGTGTTGATAATGGTATGAGTATGCAGTGGTGGTAGCATCCTGGCCCAGAGGACGGGCGGGGTGTCACAGTGTGTGAGAGTAAAATCCGGTGTTAGATGGGGTTAACGGGTTATCCCCGGTTTGGACTGATGGTAGGATCCATTAGGTCTAGGGTTTATTTGTGAGCCTATAAAAAGGGGAGAGAAGGCAAGAGTTAGTTGAGGTTGTGAGACAGACTGTGAGTTAGGTCTAATGGTGGCTAGCTCTTCCTCCCTCCATGTGTGTTAGGTTAGAGTGTAAGTGTTCGCTCTAGGCTCATAGTTTGGTCCTCCTAAAGGAAGTGGCTATGAAATCAATCATCAGAGCAATACATCAAGTTTCTGTCTACTATTTGTGTAGTTTTTATCTGATTGAGTTGGCTTTGAGTTGGTTCTTCCTCTGTTCTTCTTATTCTTCTGTTCTCGGTTGTTTCTTTCCCTTCTTGATTTGTGAGGAAGTTCTTGCTTGTCTTGTTGATGATCTGACGGGCATGATTTGATTGTCTTTTCGAATTCACGGTTTCAGTTCTTGTGTGAACTCGATGAAATCTCATAAAGCTCTCAATTTGGTTGCTAAGTTTTCAATCAAATATTAGAGTAACCTCTTGAGATCTTAACCATCTTGTGTACAAAGTTTCATGGCCAGTTGATCTTTTAATCAAAAATTATGTGGAGTTTGGATCTTGCGGTCGTGCGCTCTTTGTTCTTCCTATGTTCATCCCTCTCTGTTACGACCGCTTTTAGTTTCGACAATGGTTAAGATTCCAACCACCTTGCATCTCTTTTCGACCAGGTTCAAATCTTTCGATCACTTCTCGTTATTCCGCTGTCTGAATTGAAGCAGTCGGAAGTCAGTGAAATCTTGGTTTGGAACATCGATCGGTTTTACGATCACGTTGGTTTCGACCATAGTCAAGTTCCAGAATGAAGCACGTTGCTTTCGACTTCGTTCAGTCTTTCGGTCGCTTCACACTGTGTTGTCGCTCGACTACGTTCAGAGCTTCTATTTCTTGGCATTCTTCTGTTGAATCTGAACTGAAGCAGTCAGTAGTCGGTGCAGTCTTTGTCTAGAACGTCGATTAGCTTTACGACTACGTTGGTTTCGACCACGGTCAAGTTCCAGACTGCATCGCACCGGTTTTGATCACGTTCACTTCTCTGACCACTTCACTTTCTCTTACTGCATGGGATTTCCGGTCGCACATGGATCCTCATTCTCTCTGGTTGGTTTTTGAGCTGAATCGATCTCGCTATTTGTAGATCATTCGTTGGCCTTTGACCTCGTTGGTTGTTTAACCACCTATTGGCTTATGACCATGTTGGTTACGACCACGTTGATCATTTTAGTTGCAAACTGGTTCTGACCACTCATTGGCTTACGACCACGTTGCCGACTGGTTCCGACCACGTTGGTTGTTCGATCACTCGTTGGCTTACGACCACGTAGCCAACTGGTTATGACAACGTTAATTGTTCGACCACTTGTTAGTATTCGATCATGTTGTTTACGACCAAGTTAGTTTCGACTGCAACTATTTTTGATCACGTTGGTTTTGGTCTCGGTGGTTATCGAAACGATGATTTCCGACCACGTTGTCAGCTGTCGACCATGTTGTCTGCTTTCAACCACGTTGTTGAATTTACGACCACGTTGTCGGAGTTCGACTACGTTGTCGTATTTCGACCACATTACTGGCTTCTGGCCACAGTCAGTTCTCTGCTGTGCTCTCTCTGTTGCTCTGATTTTGCAAGTGTGTTTTCAACCCTAGTCTTCATAGCTCTGTAGCTATCGGAGAAAAGGGTTAAGTGAATACTTGGAGAAAATTTGAAGGCATCACTCACTCTCCTCTGTTGCATGTCCAGTCCTACATAGATCCACTTCTAGTCTTTTAAACCTTTGAACGGTATTACTTTTGTCTCTTAAATCAGGTGAGTGCGCATGAACAACTAGTCAACCTAATTAGTAGCATTCAAATTACAGGTGCCATCTTGTCACCCATTAATCCCACGGGATTAGGTTGTCATTGTGCTGTTTGTCCACGGGAAAGTCAGTTGATTTTAAGTTTTTAACTTTATGCATTGACTCGTCCCATTCCAAGTCTCTAACTACACCGTGATTAGAATGTTGCCTTCTAGTAATAATTGATATGCGATGACAAAGTAATGCACACACATATCATGTAAGCATAGGGCCCCCTCCCCTCCCCTGCCCAGATCCCTCTTCCTCGCCGTCGCCGGAGCGCGCCACCGGCGGGGCTTATCTCCCTTCCCCAGATCGGTTCGGGGAGGAGCGGTGCTGTGGTCGCGGGCTCTTCGGCTGCAGTTTCCCTCGCCGGCGGCGGATCCGGTGGCCTGGTGGCCAGATCTGAAGTCCCTCGGCGTGGATCTGCTAGGGTTTGGTGGTTTCGCGTCTTGGCGGCGCAGTGGCGGGCTCCCGTGCCGGCGAGGCGCGCACGGAGGAAGAGGGAGTGGTGCGTGCTGGGAGGGAGGCGGAGGAGTGCGGTGGGGTTGAGGAGCGGCGGGTGGGTGCTCTCGTCGGCGGGGAGGTAGCGGGCGCGCTTCTGGTCGAGCAGGGCGGGCGCGCGAAGCCGCCTCGTCAGCGCCGCCACCGCTCCTTTCGCCTTCGTGCTCAGCTCCGGGAAGGAAGGAAGGAAGGAAGAAGGTTCCATGTTCTCGGCAAGGGGAAAGCTCCAGAAGATCAAGGGCCTCGTGCCCTCAGAGTTCGTGGACTCCGGCGCGTAGGCGCTCTTCGACCTGGAAAATGGCAACCAAGAGCTGAAGAGCGTCTTCAAGGACCTCTGCATCAACCCCGACTTCCAGTTGGGTGTGGCCGGGAGCAAGAAGGCGGTGGTGATCTTTGTGCCGTGCAGGCTCCGTAAGGCGTTCAGGAAGTTTCGCGTCAGGCTCTTTAGTAGTTTTGCTTGTAGGCTTGATGTGTGATTCTTATCCCTGGATCTGCTCAGTGGTGGCGCATAGGCGTCGTTTAGTGGTTTGTTCAGTGGCGGCCATTGCAGGAAGCGGTTCGTCGTGGAGTTTTAGGGTGGCTATGCCATGGTCTCGAGGTGTGCAGGACCTCGGTGTGTTTTTTGTGTGTGGATAGTGCGTGGGGTGCTGTGGAGGTGCTGGCGAAAGCCTTGCCGGTGTTTTTACCGGCTCGACAACAATGACGCCTTCGGGCGCCATTATCCTTCCTAGAGGTGTTGTCAGGGCAATCCATAGCTCTCATGTTAACTGATCTCCAGGTGAAAACCTTGCCTCGGTGAGGCGGGCGGCGCTGGCGACTCTTGTCGTCTCCTTGGAGGCGTCGCCTCGGAGGTCCATCTTCACGCAAAGCGGACCGAAGTTTGGTTAGCGCAGTCGGATGAGGATAGAGACTTGGCTGAAAGTAAGGATGGAGAAAAAGTGCGGAAGCTTAGTCTTTCTAGTTTTTTCATAGTCCTTACTATCTATCCTGTTGTTTTATGCCCCTCAGTTTTGAGGCTTTGAACCTAAGCGTTCGTGTAACTTTTGGCTGTATATATCCTACGTGGATATAGAGGCCGGATTTTATATCCTTTATCTAAAAAAATGTAAGCATAGGAAGTTCACTGTGAATTGTTGCCACAGTGATCCTCTCATTATCTCATATATGCAATCTTCCGCTACAAAAGCAGCAAGCAGCATGTCACTCAGAAGAGAAGGCAGACCAGCCTCTGCAGTAGTTGTTGTGGGCACAGGCCGCATGGCAGGGCAGCTTTTCGCTTGCCAAAACTTATTAACGGTTGATGCCAAGCCTAACGATGAGTCCATTTTACACAAAACCAGTCACTGATCTCTGGTACCATATGTAACTGCAGCTAGATGTCGCTGCCTTAATATGACAACCTTACTGGACAATGGTTTGAATTGATGGTCAGATGCAAGCAAATTGCAATCGGCAAAATCGGCAGACAACAAACGAGTGTCGACTGCCAACTGCCAATCAACACACTAGATGGTCAGCGCGTACAAGGAGTGGAGTGCCACTTTGTAGAGTACTCGAGAAATTTGACTAAGTATAGGATGGTAGAATGTATGCGAGTGAAGAACTCTAGCATGTTCAATGGTCAGATTCAAAGACGCCACAAGTCTTCTGATTTCTTCCTGAAGTTTTGGTACAATCCAAGTGGGTGACTTTAACCGACTGGTGCCATAAATCTTCTTATTTTCTTTCTAAAGTTTTGGTACAATCCAAGTGGGTTACTTTAACCGACTGGTCATAACTTACTGAATTAGCCTTCGTCTGGCATTGCAGTAGTTTTCCAAAAGCACTTATTTATTTCCATTTTTGGATGTAACAGACTGACAATTAGTTGAACGCATTTTTTAGCTCCCCTAACTAATTAGATTCCACAACGCAGCACTGTACAACACCGCAGCCACAAACTTGGCCTTTTGAGTGTATCTGTTAGACCATGTGGCTCGATCTAGATTATTTTAGTGATGAATAATTGACAATGGTTAATTGATGATGAATATTTGATAATATTGTTTAGCGTTGTTTTGCGAGTTGTGTTGCGTGTGTGCGGATTGATGTTGGTCAAGTTGGGACGAACTTGTGCCGGAAGAATGTTCTTTGGTCTTTGCATGTGCAGGTTGAGCTTGGAGACGATCATGGTCGGTGACAAGGTGGACCGGGACTAGGATGGAGAGATCCGAGGTTCAGACGGTCAAGAAGGTCACGAGATGGTCGGGCTCATGCTTGGGGCGCATGGAGATTAAAGGTGGATGATGCGTGGAGAAGCTACGGGAGGTGTGGTCCTGAAGGCTTCGACACGAGACGAGTTAGAAAAGTTGAAATTTTGGAAAAATCCATGTTAGGAAGGGTTTCGGGTCCCTTTGGTGTTGGAATTGGATTAGAACTCGTGGGCTTAGGGTAAGCCCAAGTTTTGGGCCCTAGACTATAAATAGAGGTGGGGTTGGAGGCAACTCTATGGTTTTTGGAGAGACTAGGGTTTAGGGGTGCTAGGAGAGAGCACCTTGTAGCCACCATTATGCAGAAATAAAGAATAGATTTATTTCGAAGAAATTAGGTCCGAGCGTGCGACGGCTTGGTTTGTACGGTATCAGAGATTTTTCTCTCGCTGGTGAGTCATCGAGTGACGGCTGCACGCGCGCGCTTTTGCTTCGGAAAAAAATTGTAATCGGCGGACTTCGACCAAATCGTGCGCAAGTAGGAAAACCAGAGAAAAGTTGCATGGATGCAAATAGGTACGTGCTGATGGATCATTAAAGCTTCCTGGATGTAGGGGTGAAAACGGATCGGATACGGACGGATAATGTCTCTACCATATTTGTTTTCATATTTTTTTTCGGATACGGATACGAATATGGATAACTCGAATACGAATACAAATACGAATAATATCGAATACAGACACGGATCGAATACGAATCGAAACGAATACGGTTACGAATATTTATCGGAATATGAAAACCTCTTAAACTATACATCCAAAATTAACGAAAATATGTAAATAGTTCATCTTATCAAAACATTCATGAAATCTAAACAAGCATAGTCTTTTCATCCACAATGAAAATATACCCAATAGTCGATCATAACATAACTACATAAGTAACAACAACGTGCAATTCATGGAATACACATGATGACATGATAGCAATTTGAACAAACATAAGAACATTCCATTCCTTCATTTCATCCATCAAGTTGTAACAGCCCAGGTTTTTATTAAAATAAAAATAAATTAATTAAAACTAATTAAAATAAAATTAAAATAAGTATTTTTGTTGCCTAAATTTTATTTTTGGGTTTTTCCCTGGATTTTTTGTTTTTGAAAAAGCCTGATTTGAAAAGTAAATTAAGCGAAAACCAAAAAAATAGACATTAAATAAAATGATATTTTGATTTTCTATAAAAATCCTACTTTAAATTAATTATTTGGAGTTATTTGGCTTTTATTTGGTTTCCTGGATTTTCTGGAGTTTAAAGGTGTACTTTTGAAATTAAAAAGTATTTTTAAGTATAAAAATTAAATACCAACATTAGTTGGAAATATTTTTATTAAGTCCAAAATGTCACCATAAACTTCTGTGAATTTTCCTGGAATTTTTGGAATTTTCCAAAATGTGAGCAATTTGAATACCCCTACCTGGATGCATGCATGTATATTGAGAAGGGCACAATTTTCGAGATTGGATGGATAATTGGAGTCATGGTTGGTATTGAGAAAAGAAGAATTGAGTGGCGTTGACTGTATGCTTAATCTTCACGTGAAGATTTTTTCGCCAAGCGTATCTGCAGATCGCAATCACGCACGGTAAGGTGTCTCAGCCGCATGCGATTTTCGACGGGCGAACACCGCTGCGGTTGTCGACACCGTGAGTTTCGCGCGTCATGTGCACGGTTCCGCATGAAGATCCTTGCTGCCATGCACCGAGCACTCCGTATGTGAGTTTCATTGCGACGCGTCGCAGTCGATTAACGAGAGAGTATTATTTCTTTTGCTGTTTTTTTTTTGTTTTTTGTATGCTTGCTGTTTGCAGGACAGAATTTTAGAAGATCGTAGACTTTAAAAAATCCGCTGCGGACTGCAATCATTCACCCTTCCCCTCTGATTGCCATCGACGATCCTACAAGTGGTATCAGAGCAAGGTTACAATGGCATCAGATCGGGATCGCTTTTCAGGTAAGCCACCGTTTTTTGATGGATCAGATTATCTTTATTGGAAGACGCGCATGGAGGTTTTTCTTCAAGCACAAGGTAATTCTATTTGGCAAAAAGTTGAACATACATATGATGTGCCTCCTGTTGTTACAACTGAAAATTCATCTGATGTTGAAGCTAATGCTAAGGCTAGAAATATATTGTTGTAAGGTTTAAGTAGAAACGAGTTTATCAAAATTGCTCATCTTAAATTTGCAAATAAAATTTGGACCACTCTAGCTGATTATCATGAAGGATTTAAATCTGTTAAAGGTGTACGTCAGAATCAATTTAAAAAGGAGTATTCTAAATTTGAGATGAAACCTGGAGAATCAGTAGATGCTCTTTTTGATCACTTTAATAAAATTGTTAGTGATTTGCAATCTGTTGATGTCACATATTCTGATTCTGACAACGCCCGTCAAATTTTAAATGCTTTGGATATGTCTGTTTGGAATGTATTAGTCACTACTATTAATCATTCTGTTAACATGGAAACACTCACTTTGAATGATCTTTATTCCAAGATGAAAACACATGAGATTGATGTTTTGGCCAGGATAAACAAGACTAATTCTTTGGGCTTAGTGACTAACCAAGCTGACAGTTCTTCTAGTTCTTCTATTGTTTCTTTGTCTGCATTGTGCTCTATTTCAGATGAACAATTAGAGGAGATTCCAGAAGAACAGCTTGTACTTCTCTCCAATAGAGTAACCAAGGCAATTAACAATATCAGATTAAGGCGGAGAGGAGGTCCAATTAGATGCTATGAATGTGGTGAGCTTAACCCCATTAAGATGAATTGTCCCAAACTGAGAAGCAAGGAGGTCAAAGATGAAAAAACACCAACTCGTCGCTCTCAAATTAAGACTGATCCAAACAAGAAGCGCAATTATCGTAGAGCAGTCAACAAGATAATTTCAGCACTTGATGAGATTATTTTGAGTGATGATGATTCTGAAAGTGATGATGAGGGTAATGAGAAGAAGGCAAAGGAGGTGGACTTCACAGGGATGTGTTTTATGGCCAACAGTGAGGAGCTCAATGATGATGATCTTTACAGTGATCCGGATGAGGTAAAACCTTCTTACACTGATTTATCTCGTGCTATACTTAGATTGACAGATGAGCTTAAGAAGTATAAAAAGAAAATTAAAAATCATGATTTCATTGTTGAGGGCTTAAATTCTGAAATCAATAGACTTAGAGCTTCTATTCCTGATGACGAATCTTGTGAGTCTTGTCAAGTTTTACATACTGAGTTAGAATCTGCTAGAACAATTAATGCATCAAACTTGGTTCAACTTAGTGATGTAACTGCTAAACTTGATGAGTTGAGATTGGCACATGACTCTTGTGATGAAAAGTTAAAACTTGCACATGATGAAATTGAAAAGCTTAAGTTTAGCTCTCCTACATATTTAGAGTCAAGTATTTTAAATGCTCAATCTAAAACTTGCTTTAAATGTAATTTGCTTGAAGCTAGACTTAATTCATCACAAGAAATAATTCAACAGATGCTTTACCATGAGATATCTTCTTGCTCTAATTGTCCTAAGCTTTGCTCTAATTGTCCTAAGCTTAACACTGAAATAGAAGCTTTGACTAGACAACTTAATGATTTTGCTGAAAAAGAAAGATTGGCTCAGTCTAGTGCTTCTAAAAATCTTATGAATGAACCTGCTAAATGCACAACTTGTCCCACTCTAGCTAAAGAGAATGAGTACTTGAAAGACATTTTAGAGAGATTTTCTTTTGGCAAGAAAAATTTAAATATGATTCTAGACAAGTCAAAAACAAGTGTGAAAAATCGTGGTCTAGGATCTAATTTTGTTGAGCATGTTAAGAATAATCCTCCTAAGGTTATTAAGCCTCTTGAACCTGGAAAGATTGAAGTAAAACTTGAACCAAAACAAACTGTGTTTAAATCTGCTGGCTTTGTACAAAAATCATCGAATCATGGTATAGGTGCTAGCTCATCCTCTCAAAATAATTCTGGTAATGTAAAATTTCAATGCACCTATTGTGGAAGAGATGGTCATTTGCATGAATTTTGCTTTAGACGTGCTAAGAAAGAGAAGAAGGAAAGATTGAATGCTTTAAAACAAAAACGTGCATTGTCTTTTCTTCCTAGAACTAATGTGAAAGCTAAGTTTTTTGAGAACTTTCATGATGGTTTTAAATCTGCTTCACATGCTAGATTGAGATTTAATTCAAATAATTCATGTTCTTTTCGGCATTCTGATCACCTACATGTACGTGATTTTGGTTCTAGCTTTGTTGCTCCTGTTCGTCGTATGTCTCAGTACTGGATTCCTAGATCTTATTTCACTAACCCCAGTACTGTGAGACCGATGTTTCCTGTGATGTAAGAACAGCTGACAAGGATGGAGAACATGAGCTAGATTGGGTTCCGGTCTTTTACATCATTGCTTGATTGGAACACTTGATGGTTCTTCACTCCTTTGGGAGCTTCCAAGAGATTCCACTTTTTGAGACCATGTGGAAAAGGTGATGTTGTCTTACATCTTGTTAGATTTTCAAGTTACTGATATTCTCACTACGTCGCTTGATATTTCTCGTTTTGCTCATGTGCGAAGTGAGTTGGGTCTGTTATATCTTGGGATTATTCTGAGGGGGAGCTTATGTTTAAAAATTTAGGAAGCTTTGTTTATTATACTTGTCAAATAAATCAATAAGTCGAAGCCATTGGAATTATTTGAGTTGTAGAGTTTTCTTTATCATATTTACTCATATGTTGTGTAGCTTTGATCATGACTGGTTATAATTAATTTTCTATACTTGAATTAAAATATGACATGGCAGAACACTTTGACTAGATTGATTATAGATAGTATTTTACGATGTTCATCGAAAAGGATTAGCTTGATTGTGAGTCTTATTTTAAATCTTGGCTATGAGGCTCGTATGTTTCATATTGCAACCTTTTTATGATCACTCAATTTGGCATGTTATAAAAAAAGGAAGAGACAATTGAAAAGATGTATGCTTCAAGCATGCCATGGTGAATAAAAAGAAAAAGCACAAAAGTGCGCAAAATAAAAAGAAGTATGCTTCAAGCATGCCACCATCTAAAACAAGAATGCTACAAGCATTTTATTATGAAAAGAAGTATGCTACAAGCATGCCACATGCTTATGAATTGAGTGTGGAGCAATAGGTTGTTATATGAGACTGCTAGCTCGCCCGGATTTAAAATTTGCTTCACTTTTAGGCTTTGACTTTTTGTTGTGATATATCATTGTGCTTTTTATAATTGATTTGGTCATTGTTGAGATGCCTGTTATTAATATAAATTGGTTAATCATGTTCAAGACTGGTTTTGATATTGCTATATGATATATGACTTTATATGATCTAGATAGCTCTACTAAAAAATATGGCTTGGTTCTTTTATTTAATCAATGCACAATGACTTGTATAATCTACAAAGCTTCTTGATTTTTACTCTCATTGCTCCTTCTCAGAATTGTTTCTTTTCTGAATTTTCTTGATGATTACATTGCCAAAGGGGGAGAGATTTGATATGCTTTGTGAGAAATTGGAGACATTTGCTAAAATTACCTCTCTTGTGTTGAGGGGGAGAGATTTGAGATTTATGGCTTATAAAATGCTTTTTTGGCTTCAGTTCTTCACTTATATTTATTTGAAGCTATTTCATCATATAATCTTGTGGTGTTGTCAATGTATTCATCAAGGGGGAGATTGTTAGACCATGTGGCTCGGTCTAGGTTATTTTAGTGATGAATAATTGACAATGGTTAATTGATGATGAATATTTGATAATATTGTT
Organism: Dendrocalamus sinicus; assembly: GCA_036346575.1. Taxonomy (NCBI): domain Eukaryota; kingdom Viridiplantae; phylum Streptophyta; class Magnoliopsida; order Poales; family Poaceae; genus Dendrocalamus; species Dendrocalamus sinicus. Next base: position 116,294 of record JAYEVI010000456.1, on the reverse strand, counting down.
TAGCGTTGTTTTGCGAGTTGTGTTGCGTGTGTGCGGATTGATGTTGGTCAAGTTGGGACGAACTTGTGCCGGAAGAATGTTCTTTGGTCTTTGCATGTGCAGGTTGAGCTTGGAGACGATCATGGTCGGTGACGAGGTGGACCGGGACTAGGATGGAGAGATCCGAGGTTCAGACGGTCAAGAAGGTCACGAGATGGTCGGGCTCATGCTTGGGGCGCATGGAGATTAAAGGTGGATGATGCGTGGAGAAACTACGGGAGGTGTGGTCCTGGAGGCTTCGACACGAGACGAGTTAGAAAAGTTGAAATTTTGGAAAAACCCGTGTTAGGAAGGGTTTCGGGTCCCTTTGGTGTTGGAATTGGATTAGAACTCGTGGGCTTAGGGTAAGCCCAAGTTTTGGGGCCCTAGACTATAAATAGAGGTGGGGTTGGAGGCAACCCTATGGTTTTTGGAGAGACTAGGGTTTAGGGGTGCTAGGAGAGAGCACCTTGTAGCCACCATTATGCAGAAATAAAGAATAGATTTATTTCGAAGAAATTAGGTCCGAGCGTGCGACGGCTTGGTTTGTACGGCATCAGAGATTTTTCTCTCGCTGGTGAGTCATCGAGTGACGGCTGCACGCGGCGGCAGTTTTTGCTTCGGAAAAAAATTGTAATCGGCGGACTTCGACCAAATCGTGCGCAAGTAGGAAAACCAGAGAAAAGTTGCATGGATGCAAATAGGTACGTGCTGATGGATCATTAAAGCTTCCTGGATGCATGCATGTATATTGAGAAGGGCACAATTCTCGAGATTGGATGGATAATTGGAGTCATGGTTGGTATTGAGAAAAGAAGAATTGAGTGGCGTTGACTGTATGCTTAATCTTCACGTGAAGATTTTTTCGCCAAGCGTATCTGCAGATCGCAATCACGCACGGTAAGGTGTCTCAGTCGCATGCGATTTTCGACGGAGCGAACACCGCTGCAGGTTGTCAGCACCGTGAGTTTCCGCGCGTCATGTGCACGGTTCCCGCATGAAGATCCTTGCTGCCATGCACCGAGCACTCCGTATGTGAGTTTCATTGCGACGTGCGCAGGTCAGATTAACAGAGAGAGTATTATTTCTTTTGCTGTTTTTTTTTTGTTTTTTGTATGCTTGCTGTTTGCAGGACAGAATTTTAGAAGATCGTAAACTTTAAAAAATCCGCTGCGGACTGCAATCATTCACCCCTCCCCTCTGATTGCCATCGACGATCCTACAATATCAGATATTTTTCTTTCATGAAAATAGACCTGAAGAGACAATGAACAAAACTCACCAACAAATCCTAATATAACCATACTCTGGGTTTCTACCTGATTGGCAGCTGAACATACAAGCAAGAGATCATCAATTTGAAACTGAAAAGTTCAAGGACCTAGCTAAAACCTTTTTGACTGACAGAGCTAACATGAGAGATCCCTGGATGAGAGTAGAATGCTTTCATCCTTGGCAATGCCATCAAGGCTCAAACTCGTCGGTGCTTCAATAGTCATCTCTCCGTGGCACCTTGACTCCCGAAGCACAGGCTCTTCTTCACTCTTCAGAACCGAGTGTTGTTTCATCAGTCTTCTCAGCGCTTCAAGTTCAACTGCGACCTCTATCATCCTTGGCCTCTCTTCACCTTTCAACCTTAAGCATCGTAAAGCCAACTGCGCAACGGTTTTAACATGTCTCATTCCAGCTTCCTCAGCTACTTGAGAATCTACAATTTCCAACAACCGGTTCTGACGGAATAATGTACTAAAATGCAATGCTAGGCCTCTCGCCTCATCCATCTTAACTTCAGTTATAGGTTTCTCCCTTGTCAATAGCTCGGTAAGTACCACACCGAAGCTGTACACATCACTTCTCTCAGTCAATTGGCTTGTCTGGAAGTACTCAGGGTCCATGTATCCTAGTGTCCCATGCACTAAGGTCGTCACATGGGTCTGATTGTAGGGCATTAGCCTTGAAGCACCAAAATCAGATACCTTTGCAGTGAAGCTCTCGTCAAGGAGTATGTTCGATGACTTGACATCTAGTCATCTCTGTGAATAATGGGTGACTTCGTAGCTAAGTGTAGGTATGCAAGTGCTGATGCAGATTCAACTGCAATCCTTAGGCGGTCCTCCCATGACATCGGGACTGATGTATTGTGAAGATGGTGAGAAAGGGCCCCATTGCTGATGAATTCATAAACCAATAAGGGAACTTCTGTCTCAAGACAACAGCCTAACACCTGGACCACATTCTTGTGGTTCACTTGTGAAAGAATGACCAGCTCATTGACGAATTGTTCCACTTGGCTCTGATCAACACGCTGTGCCTTCTTGATTGCCACAACCATTTGATCGGATAATATGCCTTTGTATACAGTCCCGAATCCACCTCTACCAACGATGTTGTCATCACTGAAGTTGTTGGTTGCTTTGTCAAGCTCACTCGAGGTGAATATCCGCAGTGGCGCCCTCTGAGAAGACATCTGCTGCTTCAGCAACATGCCACCATTCTGCATAAAGTATATCTGTCTTATCTTCGAAAGTTTTCTCTTCTTAATAAGCCAGTGGGTCCAGAAACCAAGAATGAGGAGAAGCAGTAGCAGCGCTAGCCCCGCAACTGCAAAAGTAATCTATTATATACTAAAAGTCGACAATAAGCCTCTTAGAGTTGCTAAGGGAAAAAAGAAGTATGCTAAGATCTAGCCATCAATCTGACAGTCCTGAGTTATAACGGTTCAGATTAAAAGAAATAGTACATATCGAATACAATCCAAATTAAGATAAATTTGGAATTAAAAATAAGAAAAATTAACCATTTAATTTCCATATGACTTCTAAATTAGAATCCATAAAATAACTAAAATTCGCAATAATAATTAAACGATAATTAGCAAATTAAAAGAAAGAGTTTATGTCAAATACAATCCAAATTAACTAAAATTCAGAATAAAAAACAAAATAGAATTAACAATTTGATTTCCATATGAATTTCAAAGTAAACCCCTAAAAAGCTAAATCTAGAATAATAACTAAAAGAAAATAGAAATTATTTTTATATGAATTCCAACCTAAACTAAAAAGAAATCCACGACAAGTACGATGCAAAAACATGCGATTTCGGAATAAAAACTAAAGGGTGATTAGATAATTGATTTGTAAACAAATTTGACACCTAACTACGCCTGTATAGTTTTCTACACAGCATGTCCTAAACTAGAAAAAAAGAGCAAGGTTGTGCTAGTCTCAGTGAGCCAACATAAAAAACAAAGCCACCTTTTCATGGAATGAAACCCAAAAGATTTTCGTTGGGATGTAACCCTCTTAGCGACACGTCATATCGAAACTCAGGTGTGGTGATAAATGAGCAAGGGCCGGGACGTCACTCCCTTAGTGACGCGTTACATTGCTGCCCGGATGTCATGAAGAATATACAAGGGTCTTCGCACTTCACTCGACGAGTATGAGGGGTAAAGAAGCTAGCCAAGGAGAGTAGGATCTGTTTGTGTGGTTAGAATGTAGGGTCCTGAACAGGTAAGTTAAGAGAGTTAGTTGATATGGCGATTAGGAGATATGTAAATATCTTATACATTTAAGAGACTAAGTGGATAGGTCAGAAGGTGAAGAAGGTGGAACATACTGGCTTCAAGTTGTGATATACTAAAACAGAATGAAGTAGGAATGGAGTAGGCATCTTAACCGATAAGAACCTCAAGAGTGGAGTTGTCGACGTAAGGAGACACAGGGATATATGATTATTCTAATCAAGCTAATCTTTGACGACTTGGTTTTGAATGTTGTAAACCTAAATTTCAAAAATATTAAAATTTGTAAACCTACACTAATTAGGCACTCTGAAGAAAGTTCTATATTAATCAGAAAGATCTAACCATCTATCTCATTGAGCTAAGTTAGAATAGCCCAGATTAAAAGAAAAGTTCACATGTCAAGTACAATCCAAAATAACTGAAATTCAGAATAAAAAATAAAGAAAATTATCAATTTGATATCCATACTGCATCTAAAGTAACATACATAAATAACAAAAAATCATAATAATAAAATAAAATTAGCAAATTTTTAAAAAAGAGTCTATGTCAAGTACAATCTAAATTAACTAAAATTCGGGGAAAACAATAATTAGCAATATGTTTTTTCATATGAATTCCAAAGTAAATCCCCGAAAAACAAAATCTATCTATTATATAAGTCGATGACATGAGTTTTACTGTTGCTAGGAAAAAAGATAAATAAGCTTGAAATTATTGGAAAAAAAGAAAAACATCATGCACACAACCAATGTTTTTTTCTTGATCTATGGAAGTGCATATGAAGTTAATTTGCACTGTGATATGCATGCACGTATAGTTGGGGAACTCTTGTATAAAATTGAGATACGAGATGCTAGAAATAGGATTGAAATTAAGTAATCCACACACAGACACAAACTTGCCTATAATATCCATTATAATTTGTATTCTTTTAATTGTATTAATATGGATAAAATTATTGTCTCTATTACTGGAGATGTCAATTAAAAATTATAAACAACAAGTATTTCCTCCCAAATATATAATATATAATCTTTTTTAAACATATACTACTATACATTAAAATCACAAATGAAACCAATTCTAGAAACATGGAAATTAAACCAAATTGATAACATTCTAAATATCTTAATATTTGAATTATTTCATATGATATGCAACCCTTTTATTTTTTGCACATAGTTTCTTTATTACGTACCTATCACATTTGTACCGCTAAATCAATTAAATATGCTCTAAGAATGATACCCGCGCAGGTGCGTGGGCCACCATGCTAGCTAGTTCAGATAAATTTTTATCAGATGCAGAATTAAGCCAACTTGACATGCCTCCTCAATGAATAATCACTTCCATTACATCACAGAACAATGAGATAGGGCTTCAAACTTGCCTGTTGCAATCTGCAGCGTACCAACTCCGTTGCAGCCACTTCCCTGCTTCAATCCATCGCCTCTCATTCCTGCTGGGCACATGCAGTGAAACTTGCCTTCCGTGTTGATGCACTTATGCGTGCATGGACTTTTGGTGGAGCATTCATCAATATCTTGCCAATAAACACATGAAACCAAACAGATATCAGACATGGGCTGTTCTTGCCAACTGTTAAGTTCAAGAAACAAAAGTTGAGGCCACTATAAGACCCAGAATATAAGCAGGGATGTGTTTGTTACCTTGGCATCCACCAGGCCCTTGCAGGTATGGGTTCCCCTGAAATCCATCGGTGCAATTGCAGCGGTACCCAATTCCATTTGTCGAGTTATAGCAGTAGGAATTCTCCTTGCAGGCATATGATGCGGAGCGTTTTGCCTCCTCGCAGCTGCCACCATCTATGGACCACTCAAGAACAACAGGCCGGTATTGAGGTTTGTTCTTAGCTGCGTTGTTCAGGTCAACAGTAGAGAACACATAGGAGTTCTGTTCCACGATGAACGCCTCACGACATGGTAGAGTATGGTTGTGCTTGCTGGGCCTGCCAAACTGCCCGGTTATGCTCGTGAACTCTAATTCCAGTTTCTTTAACCCTTCGGCACCGGTAGCAAGCCACACCAGAGCAACCACCAATGATGCTATTTTTGGTAGAGCAAAGCACAGCCACCGCTATACGCACTGCTACCATTCAACAGCATGGCCACCACATTACAACCCACAGCTGTGAACTTGTTTCTTGTGTCTGAGAATGTGAAGTTGGTCCCCTCAAGGCTAAAGCTAGAGTAACTAGAGTTCCCTTCGCACTGCTGAGAAGTGGCACTGGCCAAGATGCTCACAAAACCATCCAGCAATGAGATGTCAAGAATCCCAAACACGCTGTAGTTAATGGACAGCACCGGGCCAGATCCAGATGGATCACATGTGATCTCGAACCCTTGGAACGGGGAGGGGCTCTGGCCAGCAATACCAAAAGGATAAGGGATGGACATATTGAAGCACTTGGAGGTGCTTGATTCCATGGAATGAACGAAGGATGGAGAGAAGCATGTGAGGAGGAGCAATGGCAGGAGAAAAGGGCGAAGCATTTTCTCCTCTGTTGATCTGTGTTTGACAAGAAAAGATAGGCCACGGCAAATACTGCAATGCTTATTTATCAACTAAGATGGCAAGACTTAAATCATAGAAGAAGTGAAGAACCGGCTCGTTTATTGGTCTCCGCTTGGGTTGTCGTTTGGTCACGTTCCTCAAGAATCCAAGGGGAAGACTGTGGGATAGGCTCGTGGTTCATTAGTCAAACACATCGTATTCCTAGGCAGTATCCTACGGGAGGCAATTAGGCTCGTGGTCCTCTGATGCCGATACATCCTTTTCTCTCATTTAAAGTAGTATTTAAAGTAGCTTCAACCCTGTCATGCATGCATCAGGTGCAAATCAAACTAGGGATTATAGATCTAGCCGTGGTATCGTCACCTTACCTGTCGAATAGGACGCCACCCCCTTCCTCCCGACCAGGTTCACACTGTACTAAAGACAAGGTCAACGTCACTCCCGAGAAGGTGGCTCACTGCACCCGTTGCCTTAACCCTTTCACCAAGTCGACAAAGCTTTTCAGGCGTCTTGAGAGCGATCGCTTGACCCCAATGTGGTTCGATCGGTTTTGAAGGCTTTCCCTCAGTCGAACTTCGCTTTGCCTTGATTACATCTCCCTGACCGTGGACTCTCTAGCTCTACGGATAACCAAATAATAACCAAATCATTTTCTTTCGTCTAGGGCCACGTCCTGATTTGTGGAGTACTCCGTGCCTTATAGTTAATGCCTTGATGAGTCGACCACACAAGCATCGACGAATTAACCACCTTACGTTTAGGTATATATCTCCTCACCTCGAAGGCCGGCCTTCAGTGAGTCAAGAACTCCTCACGAGGTCATATCTAGGGTGTGTTGCGTATCCAGCACTTCTGTGCACACCCACTCGCACCGCGGGTGACCCCTCTGGGAGTCTGTTAATATGCGCTTCAGCGCACGTCTCCTTGCCTCGCAAGCAACTCATCAGTCCCTAATGCTTTGTGCCCCAACGTGCTCCTAGTCGTCGAGTTAGTTCACCAAGCAAGGGGCAACACTCTATAATGGTTTCACCTCCATATGATACGACTCGGCATACATGGCATTCTCTTGACCAAGCTCAGCCCAACCTATCGGCATCTCCTCTGTTAGACGCGCCCGTAGGATTGATCACTTTACATCGACAAGCACCAACAGTCACCTCAGCGCAGTGTGATTAGCCTCGAGGGCCATCCCTCGACAAAACGTAGCTTTGCATTGGGCACTCCTTGCTTCATGGGCCACACCTCCATGAGCCGAGCACGTAGCACGTTTCTAAGCTTCTAGCATCATGCCTCAATAGGTCGAGCAGGCAACAGCTTAGCGCGTATCACCTCACCTTGAGGGTCGAGTATCATCAGGCTAGTCTTGGGTATGCTCACCGGCCACAAACATCTTAGTGTATTGACTGTCATCGATTGATCATGTCTCACTATGTCGGCCAACTTAGTGTCGCCAATTGAGCTCATGCATAGAAATGCATACATCCCAGTCGGCTTCATGCACCTTGAAGCTCCATCGTGTCTCAGACTAGCGGTACATCCACGCCCATCTTGATAAGTTCACACGACGACCTGATTATCTGAGGACTCCGCGCGTCTTGAGCCAACAAGTCAGGCGCTTACTGCTACATGTTCACATAGATCAATCTCTCGCACCCCGGGTTCTATCGTTCTTTGGTGACCACGACGACCTGATTATCTGAGAAGGAAGCTGTTACACAAGGATTAACTTGCGCACTAAGCATGTTCATACTGAAAGCGTGAAGCTTACAGATTGATCACGCAATGAGTTTTACAATGGATGACTTCGGTACATATAGATGAGAAGGCATAACGGGGAAGCAACGAACTCTAGGATTACACGCATGCAGAATAGGGAAAGCAATACTAATCCTAGACGGGTGCTGTAGATATCCGAAGCCATCCAGTATTCGAAGACGCAAGGCCGCATGGTCCTGTAGCATTACGTGCGGAGAACGGAGATCCAAGAGGTGACGTGAACGAACCGTCTAACACGCCCCCGTAGTCGGAACGGGAGGAGACCGGACGTTCAGACTAGTTCAGAATTCATTGAAGACGAAAGTAGGAAGACCTTTGGTGAAGATATCTGCAAATTGGGAAGATGTCATCACATGCAAGACCCGAACATGTCCAAGGGCGACGCGCTCACGAACAAAATGAAGATCAATCTCGATGTGTTTGGTGCGTTGGTGCTGAACAGGGTTGCTGGAGAGGTAGACAGCACTGACGTTGTCACAATATACGACAGCAGCATGACGTAGTGGAGTGCGAAGCTCAAGGAGAAACTGACGGAGCCAAGTAGCTTCAGCAACACCATTAGCGACGGCGCGATACTCGGCCTCAGCACTGGAGCGAGACACTGTGTGTTGTCGTTTGGAGGACCAAGAAACCAAATTGGCACCAAGAAAACAGCGTAACCTGAGGTGGACTTGCGTGTGTCAGGACAGCGAAATTTTTGTACGGATAAACATTTTTTTATTCGGAAATACAGAAATATACCCGCGGGAAATTTTTTTACAAAAATAACCTCCAGTCGCCCAATGGGGGGGGGGCGACTACAGCCTTTCGCCCACCCGGGGAGCGACAAGAGATTATGTCGCTTGACGGGAATGCGACATCATGGAGTCGCTTTTTCAATGGGCGATTTAATGGAGTCGCCCAATCGCTGGGCGACTAATATGATGTCGCCCAATGGCTGGGCGACTTGTAATGCAGTCGCCCAGTAGGTAGGCGACTTCATTCAGTCCCCCTGGATTTTTGTAGAGTTTTGTCAATTTTGTAGTTTGAAACAGAGAAAAAATTTGGTATAGTTGTAATAAAAGTTTATGTGCACTATATGTTGTAGGTGCACAAAAAAATTTCCAAATTTTTTTAAGAATGATTGACCATAGAACGATAGTTACATAGAGTGGTAAGTGATATTTTGATGTTGCTGAGAAATAGTTTACGGAGAGAACCGGTACGACTTGCTATCTGAATGATTGAATGCGAACATGCGATAATAAGCTTATGTCAATAGAAATAAACTTCATAATACAGTTGGGAGTAACATGCCGCGTACATTGTTATTACATGCATAACATATAGCATGATATGCGACTAGAGCAACTCCGGGAATATAACTTGCTGGGTCTATTACATTTTGTCTACTGGGTGTAGCGTGGTTGTTTCCCCTTTTTATCACGCCTTGAAGATGGCTCCGCTGCATCCTTGTTCCGGCCAGTGTTGGTCTTAAGAGCTGCCTCACGAGCTTGAAGCTCTTCCTCTTGACGCTTGATGGTTGCTTCACGCAGACTTAACTGCTCCCGCCTCCTTTGCAGCTCATCCTCCTGGCCCTTCAGACGGATTTGGTCCACCCTCACGCGGCGCTCTTGCTCAAGCCGCATCTGTCGTTCCACCTCGCGAGCCTGAGTCATCTTGACAGAGTATTGTCCTTTGTTTTCCACCTCCACTGCCAGGTTATTTGGCCATGCCGGCGGCACCCGATCCACCCATTCCATGAACCCGCAAGCCTATGTGTGGCGTGGTAGATGTCATGGATCAAGTTGAAAAACGATAACGGAAAAGAAATGATTTAGTTATGGTCGTTACCACGAAGTCGTCGTCCAGGTCAGGACACTTGAAGAACCTACGGCCGTATTTGGCTCGTTGTACTCGATCAGTCCAGACTCCCAACATCGTCCTAAAGCCGCAATGGCACTTCGGGCGCTCATGCCACTCCGGCACTCCAAATGGGTCGGACCTCCAGGAAGACATTGTTGTGTAGTAGTATTGTGATGGCTTGAGGAGGAGATGTGGTATGGAAGGCATAGGAGACCTTTATGTAGGCAGGTTATCTGGTGCAGTGGGCATAGTCCATGGAGAGGACGACATGCGAATCTTTTCGTTTTTTCAGGATCTGGTGCAATAAATGTCCCTATGTAGGCTTTTCAGAGCATGTAGCCTCGTAATAAATTCATAGTTCGTAGCCTTTTCAGAGGTTGGACCATTCAATGTATTTGGTGCAACGTAGCCTTTTCAGTCCTTTGCAGGAAATAAGTGGTACAACATTGCCTTCTCAGAGGTCAGGAATCATAATTTATGAAACAACAAGCTAAGGTGACATGAAAACTCACTGGAAAGGATACAGGCCTATGACGTGAACACTCACTGTAAAGGCTACAGCCTACGGCCCTATGAAGGCTTTTCAGATCGTAGCCTTTTTAGAGCTGGCATGTGTTGTAATCTGACTGAGCAAAGCTGCCCCGTTTTGTCATATCACTGCGTAAAGCTGGCATGTGTTGTCATCTCACCGAGTAAAGCTGAGTGCTTTTGTCATGTCTCTGGGCAAAGCAGCCCTCTTTTGTCCCGCCGTTCGATATAAATAGCACGGTTGAGGTCCCATGAAGTTGTAGCCAGAAAACCCTGTAAATCGAACAAAGAAGTACCTTCTATTTCGTGGTGGAACATACCATGGCGGAAGATGAGGGCGATCGGATATGGGTCACGAAGGAAGACCTTCCTTGGAAAGGAGGAGATGTTCGGTCCACGCATGCGCTTGATACCAAGCCGGCGTGCGCAACCAGCGTGGCCGAAATGCAGACACAATGAGTACGTGGTCGTGCAGGTCATGGAAGGGCCGAACGATGGCGGGCGCCGTTTCTTCCGATGCCCACGCTCCGGGGTACAAATTACTAATAGTACATTTTTCTTATTGCTTATGGACCCTCCATGTTTACTGTCCTTTTTCGCAGATGGCGAAATGCGATTTCTCCCGCTGGATCGACCCTCCTCATGAACGGTATATTGACCGTTATGTGGATACTTTATGGGACCGAATAATGGACTTGGAGTACCGAATGGAGACTCTCAATGAGGAGAACAATGACCTCCGCCAACAGATGCAACGCGAGAGGGGAAACGAGGAGGTTGTCAACATAGGAAGCTCATACGATCTGACATGTTGCTGTGCAAACCCAAGTTGCATATGTGCGTGCCACTACCACGATGGCCAGCCCCGTCCGAGGCGTCCACTTCAGCAGTTCTCCATGTGGGTGCCACGAGGCTCATTTGGCATATAAGCAACGATGTGTATAGTTGTACCGTAGTATGTACGAGGGTCGATCGAAATAATGTGCAATGTTGTTAAGCATGTCATGAATTGAATGTCTTGTGCACGAGCCACAAAAGTATCTCATTTTAACAAACATGAAATACATGTACTAAATAAGTACATAACCAACTACATTACATAAAAGTCATGTAACTACTGATCAGGACATGCATTGCATCGTCTAGCTGTGTGCCCCTCCTGACCGCATCGACCACAACGTGCACCCGGTGTTCCAGCTTGTGATTCATCCATGTCATTCCTAATACGTCGGCTCTGTCGCCGACCCTTGCCACCCTTCAACATGTTAACATCCGGAACCCAGGTCCTCGATGCAATGTCCAAAGTGGCGAAGTTTCCCACCACCCTGAACCCTCGGAGCTCCCCACACCAAGCCTGCAGTACCCTCCCCTTAAAGAAGAACTCGGACATGAAGTTCGAAGGATCCATACCCACGGTCCCGCATGCAGCGAGGACATGAGAGCATGGTTTGTGTAACAACTTAAGCTTGTTGCACGTACAGCTAGGTTCATTTGCATGATCTCCAAGACATACCTCGTGGGTAACAAGTGAACGAGCCGTCCCAAATCCGGCTCTATCACGGAGTATCACCTCAAAACGATGCTCCCTGTTGCCCATGACCTGCACTGTGTGCAACTGACCCTTTTGTGCCTTTGTCTCCATGTACGCAGTAATTTTTGCCGAATATAGAGCTCCGGGATTGGCCGCATGAAGTGCGGCACTCGCGTCTCTCCCCGAAAGTACCGGATTGTCTTTGTGAAGAACACCTTCCACGATGGCGACAAGGGGCTGAGAACGGAGACCCCTTAGAACCCAATTGTACACCTCGGCAAGGTTAGTTGTCATTATTCCATACCTTGCGCCATCCGTGTCGTGCAACAGCGACCACTTCTCCAACGTTTCCCCCTCGATCCACTGCGTGAAGCACCTGATGTTTCGTGAGCTCCTTCTTCTTGGACCACTTGGGTTAGGCGCATCGATTGGTGGCAAGCATTGTGGTTGTGCCGCCCCAGGAGTGACCGGCTCCTTGCTCCTCTCTTCGACGTTCTTCCTAGTGTGCTCATCCAACAACCTCCACAAAGCATCAAATTTCCTCTGTTGGTTCTGCCTAGCCAGCCTCTTGAATAGCTTCATCAAAGATTGTTTAGGGAATTGCTTGAAAAAGTTTGCCCCTAAGTGACGACTGCACCACCCGGTTCCTCATGTCCGGCCAAGGAAAGGGCTCCTCGGGGTCTTCTTGAAGTTTTCTTATTGCCTTGATAATACCGGCGTGGCGATCATGGATTACGCACACACCAGGCCGAGTGGCTACAACTCCAGCCCTCACATGTCTGAGAAACCACAGCCAGCTCTCGTAATTCTCACTCTCGACAAATGCAATGGCCAGCGGCAATATTTGATTGTTACCGTCAATGCCTATGGCCGTCAGGATCTGCCCCTTGTATTTGCCTGTCAAGAAGGTCCCGTCAATTGAGATCACTGGCAGCATGTGCCTGAATGCTTCGATGCTAGCACCAAATGCAAACATTGCTCTCTGCAACACCGTATACCCTGGCGGAATTATGGACGGCTTCTCGTGGAGGGCGATGTACGTGCCCGGGTTCCTTTCCTGCAGGACATTAAGCATACGAGGTAGGTTGTCGTACGCCGCCTCGAAAGTGCCAAAACGTTTTTCCAACGCCTTCTGCTTGGCACGCTATGCCTTCGCGTAGCTAATCTTATACTTGAATTTATTCTCAATAGCTGCTACAATATGCGTGGCTGCCATGTCCTTCTTCTGCACTATCTCCCCATACATGAGATTGGCTATAAATCCGGACGTTAGGTTACGATGTCTCGCCAGGACAGTGTTTAGAATGCAGGAGTGCGGCTCAACCTTGGACACAATCCAATGAGTCTCATACTTAGGTTTACGGGCGTGCACCCGCCAAGGGCAATCGATGCCGCGCGCACTTCACGATGTATCGCCCGCTTGATTTGACGACGCGAAATGTCCGCTGCATTGAAAGGGCCCAAAGCTTGATGGCATCCTGCAGCGCTTCCTTGTCAGCAAACATAGCATGCAACCGAACCTCTGTCTGATGGTACTCCCATTGTGATTCATGCTCATCATGTGCGGAAAGACCCTCCGCATTAAACCGGTTCCATTCCTGGGGGATAGGAACTTCATCCTCATCGGAACTGTCCTCATCTTCGTCGTCCTCGACAGCTTCCTCTTCATCCCATGCCCTCTCGTCATCAGCGTCCATCTACTGCACAATGTACTCATTATACTCTCCTTCATCGGCTTGCCCAGTTGGCTCTCTATGGCTTGACGGCTGTAACTCTCCTTCATCGGCTTGCCCAGTTGGCTCTCTATGGCTTGACGGCTGTACCTCTCCTCCATGTACCGCATCGGCTTCATGACGAGCAACTTCATCATGTCCGCCAACATGCGGACCGCCCGAGCTGCTAGCACCTCCCACAACAACGGCTGTTGCACGAGCTTCCTCAGCTGCTTGTACTGAGCACGGTTGCACAAGCAGCACACACTCGTATCCACGACGCCGGCACCCTAGCACAAAGCCCTTCCATGTGGCAGAGCGCACCAATGTCTTCAACTCCCATCTGATGTCCGTGGGAGACCGGCTCCAAAGCCCTTGCACGACGACGCTGTACACCTCGGGGTTCAACGAAAAACTCTGGGTCAGCCAAAGCTGCACATCTCCCATTCGAGCATTCTCTTCATCCGGAAGTACGAGAGTGACTTGCGAAAAATCACTCAAATCCACACCATTCGGACCTTCACGAATGGTTCCAGCTCCATAATACACTCTCAATGTAGTGGACATTGATGATATCGGCCTGCATATATTTTTCAATTTTGCGACATGTCAAATAATATCGCACAATACTAAACTTCATATACCACAAATTTTTGCTAAAATTTCTATACTAGCATACTACAAATTGCATACCAAACCTTTTCTACAATAATATTTCCATACTAACACGGTACTAATTATTCTACATCTATAATTTGTATTAACACCAACATTTCATACAAATAATAATGCAAATACAACATAATCCAAAAAAATACCTTGATCCAAATTGATGGAATAGTTTCTACTCCTCCTTCCTCCCTCACCTCCTCCTCTCCTCTTCTTCTTCCCCTCCTTCCTCCCTCAGCTCCTCCTCTCCTCTACTTCCCCTCCTTCCTCTCCTTCTCCTCTTCTTCCCCTCCTTCCTCTCCTCCTCTTCTTCCCCTTGTTTCTTTTCCTTCTTCCTCTTCTCTGTGTGCGGAATGTTTTTGCTGGTTGGTTGAGCAAAAAAAGTGGTTGGTAGTGGGAGCCGGCCGGGCAGGCGGCTTAACCCCTTCCTGTCGCCCTAGCGTTGGGCGACTGCAATGAAGTCGCCCAACCGTACAGCGACTTCAATTAAGTCGCCCAACGTCAAGGCGATAGCTTTGATTCGCCCAACGGTTCGCAGATTTTTTAATTGTCGCTCCCCGGGTGGGCGAAAGGCTGTAGTCGCCCCCCCATTGGGCGACTGGAGGTTATTTTTGTAAAAAATTTTCCCGCGGGTATATTTCTGTATTTTCGAGTAAAAAAATGTTTATCCGTACAAAAATTTCTCAGGACGGCCAGCCCAGTCAGCATCAGAGTAAACCACCAAATCATCAACATTAGTGCGATGGAGGAGGAGACCATGATCCAGTACCACGAAGATAACGGAGGATGCGCTTGACCAAAGCAAGGTGTGGCTCGCGAGGATCATGCATGAAGAGACAAGCCTGCTGCACGGCGTAGGAAATATCTGGCCGAGTGAAAGTCAAATACTGAAGAGCGCCAGCCAAACTGCGATAGTGAGTCGGATCAACAACAGGGGAGCCATCACCAGACAACTTGGAGTGTGTATCGACAGGAGTGCTGCAAGGTTTGCAGTCGGTCATGCCAGCACGATCCAAAATGTCGAGGACGTAATGTCGCTGAGACAAGAACAGTGACCCTGGTTGACGAGTGACGGAGAGACCCAGAAAATGATGCAGGGGACCCAAATCCTTCATGGCAAACTCATCACGCAGTGCTGCAATAATACGCTGTAGGAGGCTAGCGGTAGAGGCAGTCAAAACAATATCATCCACATAGAGGAGTAGGTAGGCTGTATCAGACCCTTGACAAAAAATAAATAGGGATGTGTCGGATTTGGCTTCCACAAAACCAAGAGAAGAGATGTGTGTAGCAAACCGACTGTACCATGCACGAGGAGCCTGCTTCAATCCGTAGAGAGACTTGTTAAGTCGACAAACATAGTCAGGGTGATCTGGATCTGCAAAACCAGAGGGCTGCATACAATATACTGTCTCGGAGAGGGTACCATGAAGAAAAGCATTTTTCACATCAAGTTGATGAATGGGCCAGTCACGAGAGAGAGCTAGTGAAAGAACGGTGCGAACCGTAGCAGGCTTGACCACAGGGCTGAAGGTCTCATCGAAGTCAATGCCAGGTCGTTGAGTGAATCCCCGAAGAACCCAAACGGGCCTTATAACGCTCAAGAGAACCATCTGGATGAAACTTGTGGCGATAGACCCATTTGCTAGTCACAATATTAACACCAGGCGGACGAGGGACGAGATCCCAAGTGTGATTGGAAAGCAGAGCATCAAATTCTTTAGTCATTGCAGCACGCCAATTCTGATCGGCCAGGGCGCTGCGAAATGTTCTCGGGATGGGCGACAGCACTGTAGCATGTAGGTTGAGGCGATCGGCCGGAACATGAAACCCCGACTTACTGCGCGTGGTCATCCCATGAGCATTGGCAGCCGGTTGAGCAGGTGTAGCAGAGCGATGGCCTGTGCGCGTGGCGATCATGGGGGGGCGCACTGGAGGTCACAACCGAGGATGTCGTTGGTGCGAGCGACGCGTTCTGGCTGTGAGGCGTCGCTGGAATCGCTGGCACGGATGGAGGGGCCGCGGCAGAAGCGATCCCGTCGGCAGAAACGGATGGGCCGGGAGCGGCTTCCGGCCCAATGTCCCGCTGCATGGGAGCTGACGGACCCGGATTGGAGCTTCCAGGCGACATGGTGCGGCCGGCGCCGTAGGCAACAACCCGCGGTTGGGAAACCGTGGGGGCAACGGAACCAGCTGCACGTGAAGAACCTGTAGGGGAAAAAGTAACAGGGGTCTGGACACAGTCCAGGTTAGTGAAAAGGTCAGGAGAGGATGGTGCAATGGAGGATCGTGCGGCAGCAAAATGAAAATCCATCTCGTCGAACGTGACATGACGGGATATGAGGATGCGGTTGGTTGTCAAATCAAGGCAACGATACCCTTTATGTTCCGAGGAATACCCAAGAAACACACAAAGTGTGGAACGGGGGGAGAGTTTGTTGGCCGCCGTAGAAGAGAGGTTTGGGTAGCATCGACACCCAAAACGCGAAGGTGGGAGTAAGAGGGGTGAACACCATAGAGGGCGAAGTGTGGGGTGAGAAACTTAAGTGTTTTTGAAGGATGAAGATTAAGAAGGTATGTAGCAGCATGGAGAGCCTCGACCCAAAAGGGAGGAGGAAGATGGGCTTGGAACATGAGAGAGCGCATGATGTTGTTGGTGGAGCAGATGATGCGTTCGGCCTTGCCATTCTGCTGGGAAGTGTATGGACATGACATGCGGAGAGCAACGCCATGGGTGAGAAAGAAGTGACGTGCGGAGGAGTTATCAAACTCACGTCCATTGTCACAATGAATACTTTTTATTTGGAGACCAAATTGCGTGCGGACATAGGCAAAGAAATGAGACAATGTAGAAAAGGTGTCCGACTTGAGACGAAGTGGGAAAGTCCACGAGTAGTGGGAGCAATCGTCTAAAACAATGAGATAGTATTTAAAGCCGGAAACGCTAGCCACTGGAGATGTCCATAAATCACAATGAATTAAATCAAAGTTTGCAATGGCACGAGAACTAGAGCTAGTAAAAGGCAATCGAATGTGGCGACCGAGTTGACAAGCATGACAAGTGGACTCGGTGGCATTATTACATGAAATAGCGGAAGTAGTGGCTAATTTGGATAGGGCCTCAACACCAATGTGACCAAGGCGACGATGCCAAAGTGTGGATGAGGAGGTAGCGACGAGTGCTCGAGGCGGAGGTGGCGACAAGGGGTAGAGATGGCCGGAACTATTGCACCTGGGTATCACGCTCCGAGTGCGAAGATCCTTCACAGAAAGGCCATAAGGGTCAAATTCAACGGAACAATTATTATCGATGGTAAATTGACAAACGGAAATCAAATTTTTGATTATATGGGGAGTAACAAGGATGTTCCGTAAAAGAAAAATGGCCATGCGGAGCAGGAAGGGTGGTGGAGCCGACAGCGGTAACGGGAAGAGTAGGGCGATTACCCACTACAACAGAAGAGTGAGAAGGGGGAGGCGAGTGGGAGATGGTGATATTACCGGCATCCGAAGCCATGTGAGATGTGGCGCCGGAATCCATGTACCATTCACCGGAGGGGGCGGAGTAAGCGACATTGTATTGAAGGAATTTATCAGCGCTGATTGATCCCACTACCGTGTAGGCATCATGGGCGTCCAGGGCGCAGGGATGGACTCGGCAGCCAGCTGAAGACCAATGCCATTAAGTCCTCCGCCTGAACTGGACCGGCGGCTGAGGGATGGACCGGACTTGTTGGGGCACCAAATTCGGACGTGGACAGAGGAGAAACGCTGGACCTGTATGAGGCCAAATTTGCACCGTGCCAGACCAGGGATTCCATAGTGATGGCAGGCCTGTTCGTTGTGGTGCGGAACCAGCGCTGGGAGCATGGGCGCCTGAGTTCGGCGCAGTGGAGACGTCGCTCGACGAATTGGTGGAGCCGCCAGCGTTGCGGCCGCCGCCAGTGTTTCGGCCGCCACGGTGATTGTTCCGGCTCTTGTTATTGGAGCGGCCACCGCCACTGCCGCTGCCTCCTCCGGAGCCACCACTGGGACGTGAGGTGCCGCCCCCGGAGCCGGTGGCCAGGAGAACTGTCGACGAGCCTGGCCGGTTTTGCATGGTGAGTTCTTCGAGCATCAGCTCCGCGCGTACGTCAACAAAGGACGGGAGCGGTTTGGAACGCCGGATCAAGGCCCCCATGTGAGAGAACTTGTCGCTGAGGCCGCGCAGCATGGCGAGGACAAGCGTACGGTCGAGAACAGGCTCGCCGAGATCGCCGAGGGCATCGGCCATGGACTTCAACTTACGACAGTAGTCGGAGATGGATAGATCGCCTTGCGCGAAGTTGCGGAACTCGGCGTCGAGGTACAGTGCACGAGTTTCCTTGTTCCCGATGAACTGCTCTTCGAGGCCGAGCCAGACGTGGCGCGCGGATGCGGATGGCGACATGATGATCTCAACAAGGCTAGAAGAGATGGTGCCGTAGAGCCAACCAAGAACCGTGCACTCCATGCGGTTCCAGGCTGGGTCGTTGGGGTAGACGACATCGGACAAGATATGATCGGAGAGCGCATACTTGCCGACGAGGAGGAGGAAGAGACCGCGCCACTTGGTGTAGTTCGGCGAGTCGTAGTTGAGGACGACAGGGATGAGAGTACGGATGTTGAGCACGGCCACTGCCTGAGCGTGAAGTGCGGCAATGGTGGTGGCCTCAAGCGCAGTTTGCTGGTCGCGGAAGGCGCGTTCGGCCTCCTCGAGACGCTTGCGATCAGCCCCAAGACGCGCCCGTTCGGCGTCGAGGGCCTTCTGCTGACGCTCAATAGCCATATGGTCACCCATATAGACGAGAGAGGATAACGCGGCGGGCAAAGATGCCGGCGGCAGGGAGAAAGATGGACGCGGCGGGCTAGATCACCGGCGGCGGGGTTGCGGAAGCGAGGGTCGCAGGATGCAAACCACTTCTGATACCATGAAAGCGTGAAGCTTACAGATTGATCACGCAATGAGTTTTACAATGGATGACTTCGGTACATATAGATGAGAAGGCATAACGGGGAAGCAACGAACTCTAGGATTACACGCATGCAGAATAGGGAAAGCAATACTAATCCTAGACGGGTGCTGTAGATATCCGAAGCCATCCAGTATTCGAAGACGCAAGGCCACATGGTCCTGTAGCATTATGTGCGGAGAACGGAGATCCAAGAGGTGACGTGAACGAACCGTCTAACACATACCGTTTTGGGAAATTATGCAACTAGGAGGTGGTGCTTGGTTTGGCTCCGATTTACTGTCAGAATGATTGCTTCACGGTGGTACGGTGACATCAGCTAGAGACTTGATAATCAGGGGACAAGAAGGCATGCATCTTTGGGTTGCTTCTCTAAGGTTCCGGGGAAAAGACGATTGATTAATGCTTGTTCAATGCAGTGTTATACTCCTTATAGGCCTTTCCTTTCGAATCACCGTCGGAAATAAGCATTTCTGGTAAATTTCTTCCTTCAATCAAGGTCCTCTGGTCGTGCTAGGAAGGACAAATGAAAAGGCACATCAGCCCAGGTCCTCTTGTCGTGCTAGGAAGGACAAATGAAAAGACACATCAGCCCAGGTCCTCTTGTCGTGCTAGGAAGGACAAATGAAAAGACACATCAGCCCAGGTCCTCTTGTCGTGCTAGGAAGGGCAAGTGAAAGACACATTAAAACATGTTGATTAAGTCAGCCTTTTACTGCTCCTGCCCACTCAAAAAAGTAGAAGAAAACGGTTAACGGTCGCTCCAAAGACTTGATGAGAAAGTGCCCAGTCAAGCTCCTAACAAACAGCGTGCATGAGTCATGAAGAGGTGGCATGGTAATCGGTGTGATGCCGAATTGCCGATGGTGTTGTGCAAGGCGATGAGGAGGTGGCAACACGCAAGAGCAGTGTGGAGGTGGCATGATCGCCGCAGAGCCATGAGAGAATGAGATAATCAATTCATGCCCAGTCGGTGACGTCAGGGTGGGCGTCATTGGAGAGCACATGGTCGGAGAGGGTGTACTTGCCGAGGGTGACGAGGAAGAGGCTACGCTATTTATTGTAGTTTGGAGAGGCGAGATCGAGGACAACAGAGACGAGGGCCTTGATGTTGAGGACACCATACGCCTGGGCGTGGAGAGAAGCAATGGTGGCGGCCTCGGAGAGGGCCAGTGCATATGCGGCCTCCTGGTTCGTGGTAGTACCCTGCGCGCGGTGCACAGTAGTGGCAGGGTACGGTCCCAGGAGCGATCGCTTCTAATACTATGAGAGCGTGGAATATTTGGGAATGAATAGAATGAAGAACTAAAGGTTACATATATATAGACCATGCCAGGCAGGTAAGGAGGCAAGTGTAAAAGCATGCCAAGTGTGAAATTATACCAGGCAGATGAGGAGACAAGTATGAAATCATGCCATGCTTTAAGTATAGGCCAAGAACCGAGACGTCTAACATGTTAACCGAGACGTCTAACACGAACATTTTAGGCAGGCACATTCGCAGTTGAGCGAGCTAAATAATTTAGTTCTAGTAATTAATGTTGCATTTCTAGGCGAAGAAGACTATGGGAAAATAGGAAGTTCTTCAAGCATACATCATATCACGCCGGCATCTAATTGCGTAGGAGGATCGGATGTACTCGTGCTGCAATCGTGTGCATATCTTCATCAGGGTATGGCATAAAACCTCAAGTTCCCGACCCTTCAGTAAGGCAGTAGGTTGCTGCATCTTCTCTTCTACTTCCGCAACACATTTGCCAACAAACGGCCTGCAACATTGCAACATCGGTCTATGTTGATCACCATCTCGACTCTTGATGCCATCACGTAGAGGATAACGGTTACATTCAACCGTGGTTCATATCCAAGAGATTTGGACGTGGCTGCCTTGTCTGCACCACAAATTGCAATACGAAGAGAGAGCCGTTCTGGAGGGGTTTTTTTTTTTTAATCCGATTCTGTCACAGTATGACGCACAAGGCAGGCAGGCAGTCTCGGCGAACACATCCAGCAAACTGCCATCTAGGCATCTAGCGGTGGTTCCTACATCAATCACATCACATAGTCTGCGCCTTGTTCGCTAAAGAAGATCACCCGGCTTGCCACGGCACAGCGATGGATCACTTAGCTCGAGATGGTGCCGGTTTCAGACAATGGGCCTGTTCTTTTCGGTTGCGACTTATGGCTTATGGCTGAAATTTTTGAATTTTGGCTGTTTACGGTACAGATTACGGAGAGACAGATATTCACTTGCGATTTTGGCTGGTACAGATGTTGGGCTTTTAACATGTAGATCGTTTAACTTGTAGACCCCGTCTTGAGAAAATACTCCGTTTGAAAGTTAGAAACTGTAGCAAAAGCCAAAAGCCGCCAGCTTGTGAGGTAAAGAATAGGCCCAATAACTGCTTAGTGGAGGTTATTGTTAGTGACACGGTTCTTCATCGCCAGACGATTGGAGGAAGAAGTTATGGGCGGTTGTTCAAGAGTATAACTGTATATGACAACTGCCTTGATTGTCAGACATACCTGCAATACATAAAGTTGTCGTAGACAAACTGATCGAAGTCATGTTTGTCGTAGAAGAGTCTACGACCATTGGATGGTTGTAAGACAACTTACGACTATAAGATTGTTGTGGAAGGCTCACGACTAGCAAGTGGTGGAAAGGCTCATGACTAAGGGGTGTTCGTAGATGAGCTTACGATTATATTATACTCATAGAGAGACTTATGATTATGAAGCGGTGTGAAAAGGCTCATGACCATAAAGTGATCAAGAAAAGGATGGCCGTGGAAAGGCTCTCGACCATAGAGTGGTCGTGGAAAGGCTCACAACCATTGAGCGGTTGTGGAAGGGCTCACGACCACATGATTACGTCTCTCCTTTATAAATATAAGAGGTATACTTAAAGAGTAGAATAAAATAATAATACCATTTACAGATAAAAAGTAAATTGAGAATTATTAAAGGAGATTTTTTTGGACCAGCCCTGGTAACCGCCGTCACCTAAATACTAGTCGAGGATTGTTGCCATGTTCTCGTTGCCTAGGTGAGAGATTCAAAAATCTATTCCTGTCAATTTGTGTTCCATCTCCTTATCATGCAAGTCACCACGTTAATTTAATTATTATGTTCACAGCGTGCCGATTCAATCACGTCTTCTTCCGCGCCTCTGGTTGTCTTCACCGCCACCGGACGTAGGGGTGAAAACGGATTGGATAGTTTCTGACCAATCCGGATAAAAATGGATACGGATTGTGTCGGATTGGATATGAATACGGATTTTTTGTCGGATACAGATACGAATACAGTAGGCCTGATATCCGGCGAATACGGATACGAATATGGATTATCCGGATAATACGAAAATGGATATCTGGGATTTCAGCCCAACATTACCTAGCCCAAGTCAGCCTCTCTCATCTCCCCTGCCACCGGCCCACTAGCCCAACCAATTCATAAGCTTCCATTACCATTAGGCATTAGGTTCCTTAGTCATATTAAATTATAAACACCACTAGCAAATATTTATGTTTATTAAAAAATAAATTTAATATTGTTGGTGGATTAAAATTTGTACCAATTAAATTAATTTACTCCCATTTAAATCATTTTAATGCAAATTTAAATACTTAATTAATTTATTAGTCACATGTAAATGGTAGAAATCCATTAAGAATTATTTAGGACTTTAGAAAAAATTAACTGCCACTTGAAGATTTAAAATATGTACAACGGTATGACTATTGTGGATAAAAATACTTATGATTGTTTAGATTTCGTGAATGTTTTGACAAGATAAACTGATACGGGGTCGCCCGATCTTCTCGTCGTAGGATTGGATACTCACGTGCCCTCTCTTGAATCGAAGCGATCCTCCGTTGCCAGTGCAAGAACGAACGCTCTTTAATTCGCAAGATCACACGCGCCGGACTTCACGATCACCAAGCGAAAACCTTATCGCGCTCCCAATTCCTAGCGGAAAGGTTGAACGATATCGATTTGCAAGAAATCACAAATCTTCTATTGGATTTTTGATGGCTCTCAAAAGATCAAGAACGTGTACAAAGTTTTCTCAAACATTATCTAGTCGCATAGTGTTCTGATGGCTAACTCTCGTCACGTAATGTATTCTTCATTGTTTTCTCGTCGGTTCCCTTTTATATGGCGGCGGCTCCTCCTGCCGTATGCATTCCGTTCGCGTGTGGGCCTTGGGCCATCTCTGTTCGGTTGAAGGGACCAACTGTGTCTTTGGTTGGAACAGATAACCGAATCAAACTAGTAAACATAGCAACTCTGGTTCAGACTTTATCTAGAACAGAAGACAATTACATGGCTGAAACAAAGCCATGATTAAGCTAAGCTCCTTGACTTGATATTCTCCTTTTTGGGTCGTGACTACTACACGTGAATGGCATTGACTTCTTGCTGCCGCATGTAGTGCTGGCCTCCCTCATCTCCCTTGTGGTTCTAAAGTCTTCACATCGTTTAAACCTAAGAATGCATAAAGAACTTGCATGAGGTAGTATAAAGTTCTCATTAATATAATAAAATTCATTAAGAAACAAATTCACCTGTTTATTTAAAAGTTTGGCTCTCGCTCTAGTCATTGGTCCCTTTGTTGTATCATGAATATTTGGAGAAGTTGACGACGTGGTAGTAGTAGGGATGTCCTCATCATAAACTATTTATGTGTTTTTATTGATTTTGGATGTATAGTTTAAGGGATTTTTCATATTCTGATAAATATTCGTGACTGTATTCGTTTCGTTTCGTATTTGCTCCGTATCTGTATTCAATATTATTCGTATTTCTATTCGTATCTGAGGTATCCGTATTCTTATCTGCATCCGAGAAAAAAAATATGAAAACAAATATGATAGAGACATTATCCGTCCGTATTAGATCCGTTTGCATCCCTAACCGTACGCCATCTTTGATGAGCCTCAGTTTGATTGTTTTGCGCAGGAGTATCCCCTCTCCATTGCCTATCTTTTGACGCGCATGGTTCAAATCGTGGACCTTTGTAGCGTTGTCGCTACCTTCACCCAACCACTGTCATCGCCCACTTCTACTGTCGGCATGTCTCCGGTGCTCCAACCCCGAACCGCCATCACCGCTAGATTTCTTTCGTCGCTATCATCCCATTTTGGCCGTTCCTCATGGCTCACAACCATCCAATCGTCATCGATCTTCTCCACCCGAATATATGGGTCTTCGTGTGCAGATGCTAAGATGCTCAAATACGTCGATAACGTAGCGGACCGTCCCCCAAAAAAACAATAAAAATACATAAATTACAGAAAATAATGATTTCTTATGAGGAAATTGACGACATAAGGCGAGCATAATTATATGAATTAAACAACAAATTATAGAGATAAATGAGAGTTGTATTCTTACCTTATTTTGCTATTTCTCCATCAGCAGAACTCTCCATCTAAAAAGAAATTGTATGTTCCTTCCATGGAGCAAAACAGACTAAGAAAGAAAATAAGTGGAGGGGTGGAGCACGCATAGATCTAAAGAGAGGACGATGACAATAAGTTGGAGGTGCTACTCACTTTCCAATGCCATGCTCCCTCCTAGCTACCGCGCTGCTCCCTTCCTGTCGCCCGCTCCCTACCTCTGTGTTCGTTGTGCCATTGCCCGCTTGCCCGTGACACCTCTCTGCTCGCCCGCGCTGCCACACGCTCACCTTGCACCACGCGCCACCTCATGCATGATTGTCGTCACATCATAGCACCACGTCTGCGTCCGCCGATCGTCACTTGCCTCTAGCCTGCACCTCTACCTGCTCGTTACTCGAAGGCCGAAGCCGCCTCCCACACAGACAACCACAAGATGAGAAATGGAACATACGTTAGGATTTTGTTTATATTTTTACCTCTTTGGGCGTGAGGAGGGGTGAGGTGGAAAGAAAAATGGGTCTAATGTATTACATGGGCTGCGCACGAGATACGGGGAGTGTGGGCTGAATTTATTTGAAGGCATAAAAATATAGTTTTAACACAACTAATAGTATATACATTAATATACCTATTATATACATGATATTTTATAAAAATTTTGGGTGTTCGACTGAACACCCGTGCACCAATACAGATCCGCCCATGTTCGTGTGTTCTTCTATTTGGAGCGAGAGGTAGAAGATGTCTCCTGAAAGTTAAAAGTTGAAAAATGAACTTATTCTTGAAATGTTCGTACTAGTATCAAGCCAGGGGCGGATCTAGCGGTGGGGCGGGGGGGGCTCGAGCCCCTACCGCTACCGGACCCTTGGAGCCCCCCTAAACTTTTAACCATAGATGTATAATGTAGAAGGGGCTGAGATCGAGCTGAAGGTACTTCAGCCCCTCCAAAATTTTTTTCTAGATCCGCCACTGTATCAAGCCATTCTCCAAAGGTGAGTAGTCGCATTAGAGGCAAGCCACTCTGACGCTGAGTCGGCTGAGAGAGCAACCTCAATTGCTTCGTTCGTAACACCCCTTCTCCGAAGCTGTTAAGCAACGAGCCAACCGTGGTGGACGTATCAGTCGCACTGGGTTAGGTTGCATCATGCGTTGACTCGCGCGCCAAGTCTTCCATCTTCTTACCCGTGATAGGAATGCTGACTTTCCTCCCGGGTGCCAATAAATAGACTTCTCTTTAGAGAAAGTGTAAAATTGCACAGAAGTACATGTCATTCACAGTTATGGAAAATAAGTACTTTTTGGGGGAAAAAAGAATATGCCGGAGGAGCTATCAACTATGTATCTTGTCTTTGTTAAAGCAAGAGGCTCCCAGCTCCCAACTCTCAAACTACAAGTTCAAAGTTTACAAAAACATCAAACAGCATGTACCTACACGAACATTGCTTTGAAAAGAAAGGAAAGGTAAAGAAAAAATGCGGACGTCCACTCAAGCAAAGCAAGCTCATCCTGTTCTCTTGCGACAATGACCCCTAGCATCTCTTAGGCTCTTACCCTCGCGCCTGTGCACCACCGAAAGCCGCAAAGGCGACATGTAGCTGCAGTGGCGGGTGCTGTGGCTGCATGGCCACTCCGGCCCACTGGCTCCTGTGCTCGCCCTCTTCTCCACGATGCCTCACGGCGCGCTGTCGCGGGGAATAATCAGGATAATAAATTGACTAGACGAGATATGCATGAACGGAGAATAATCACGAGCACAAGACAAATATTTAATATAAAAAATTCTTTGTGAAAAAAACTCAGACAAACAATCGATGAAATCACTATATGAGAGAAAAGTTACATAATGTTTTGACGTATTACATGTGTAGATAACTTAAAGTATATTTCTCTTGCTCTGCTATCTATCATGAGGTTTACAGAAGGGAATAAATAGACTTGGAACGAGTGTCTCAAACAAGGAAGGAAAAAAATCTTAGTCGGAAATACAAACAGAGATTCTCGGATACGGAAACAACACCCTTCTCAGAGGCGAAACCTAGCATAGTAGCATGTCTAGCGTTGTTAAACACTCTTATTCGGTTGTATTCTCCTTGTTTCTTAATGTAATGGCACACAATTTTTTTGCGTCTCCTTGCCAAAAAGAAAAAAGAAAAAGAAGAAGAATCAATCATGCAATGCCACCCAGGCCATGTCTTCGCACGCTGGAGTTTCTTAAAACATTCGTACGCGGATCAAGCCATTCTCCACAGGTGAGTAGTCGCATTAGAGGCAAGCCACTCTGACGCTGAGTCGACTGAGAGAGGCGACTCAATTGCTTCGTTCGTAACACCCCTTCTCCGAAGCTCTGATTAACATGTTCCAGTTGCGGGCGCCATCTTTTTCTGATTAACATCTTCCAGTTGCGGGCGCCATCTTTTTCTCAGTTGTCACCTGCTTTTCTTTGGGCTTCTGTCTTATGACTTATGATTTATACTACAATAACTAACTTTTAAATAGAGTATATTTTTAACACGGGATCTACTAATCGATTGTAGTAGACACTGTACCAACTCAATTATATCGGTCAAAACCACACGACTATCTCTCTTCGTATTCTCTCTCACAAACAGCCAGAATTTAAAAGTCATAAATCGCAGTCGAAAAGAATGCACCCTATATCAGTCGCACTGGGTTAGGTTGTCATACAGCGAGTCCGTGTTGGACACCATGTTGGACATGGACATGGCTCCGACACGGCTCGGATACATATTTTCCGTGTGTCCGAAAATTGCCAAGCGAAAACAAGAAAATTTATTTCGAACACATATTTACCGTGTGTCTGAATATCGTTGTGCGAAAAAAGAATTTGTATTTTTAATACGTATTGGACACATCAGAGATATGTACAGGGACATTTAAATAAAGGTTTCTGCACGAGAGGAAGGTAGACCGTGACGTCGACCGGTAGTGACTCCATCCTTCGTCTAATGGCGGTGATCCAAATGAGTCCCATAATCTTCTCGTGCTCTTTTCTCTCTACTCCAGCATGTCAGATCTAAATATCTCGCCTCTTGTTTGTAATATTTTTTTAACATCTCATTGGTAAGGTTGTCAGGATCGTGACACAGATCGTAGTATCATACGATCTTATGATCCTACCAGAGATAGACGACATGGATCGTAATATGGATCGGAATTGGGTAATACCGCAATGAGATCGCGATTCAACTCGTAGAATCGTAAGAATTGGGTAGGATCGTGATCCTGACAACAAACTATATTAACATATAAAATTGAATATTATCTATTGCTAATTTAAGTTGCACTAGTTTATTTTGCTTTATTTTTGTTGTTTACATGTTGTTCTAAGGTAAAAAAGGTATTATCTTTGATGTATTGGACTTTTAGATTATTAGTTTCTTAAAAAAATAATTAAATAAGTTTCAAAAGTCAACTTTAATTCAATATAACATGAATAAGTGTACTCAAATTACAAAATTAAATTAAAAAATTTTAAAATTACACTATAGACTTGCATGTTTAGAAAATAATTCAATTTTATATAAAATATATACGCTTTTAAAAAATGATAGAATCATGATTCTATAATCTGATCCATCACATGAAAAACGATCCTATCTGGGATCGCGATTCTGATAACCTTGCTCATTGGTCACTCCTGCTTCCTCATTAGTCATCACATTTTTTTGTTGTTTAGTTATTTAAGTCTATATGTCAAATTTGCTGCACTAATTATATTATGTCCTACTTAGGTTAATATTGGCATGATTATGATGATGTTTCACGTTTATATATATATATATATATATATATATATATATATATATATATATATATATATATATATATATATATATATATATATATATATATATATATATATATATATATATATATATATATATATATATATATATATATATATATAGTATAAATAATAGGCACACCATGGTGTCTGGGCACCAAATCTCCTTGCCTTTGGATTGCTTTTTGATGTGTGCTAGTGTGATTGAGACTTTCCATCCATGATTAAGACTTTCCATCTATGATTGATTTACCATGCATGATATATTATATACCATTGCACTAGCACGCATCTAAAAGCAATCCAAAGGCAGGGAGGCTTGGTGCCCGGGCACCTTGGTGTCCCATTTCAGCGTCCTATATATATATAGTGTGTGTGTGTATGTATGTATATATGTATGTATGTATGTATATATATATATATATATATATATATATATAT
>JAYEVI010000456.1:0-82500 GCA_036346575.1 Dendrocalamus sinicus | reverse complement strand
CAGATAGAATAGTTTCTATTTCATTCTTCTTCTATCGATTCAATCGTCAGAAACAATAGTTTCTATGTCATTCTTCTATTAATGCAATCGTCAGATAAAATAGTTCTGCAATGCTGGCCTACTGATATAGTATAAGCAGTACAGCTGTTATTATGGCTTATGCAAATGATAAGTGAATTACATACATAAAACATTATGAGAAGTGCTAAGGAGCACTTGAGTGTTTTTTTGGAGTTAGGAGCACTCAGATTTTAGGACGTTGGATCTCCATCTAATGGATCCCTCATCCTCTGAAAAAACGAATCTGGGACGTTGAATCTCTATCTAACGGATCCCCATAGCTCACCCCCTCCGAAAAAATATATAAGTGCTCTGAATCTGGGCACCCAAAAAATCGAAGTACTCTCAACCCAAAAAATATTCGAGTGTTTACTAGACACTGTTAGAATGATCTCAACCCATTTGGCCCAACGGCCAAATGGGCCCCCTTGCTCGCGCTTCGATCGGGGCGCCACCTAATGGTCGATGGGCCCTGCCGCCAGCGCCATATAAAGAGGTGGGGACCGGGCGCACAACCGACGAGGTTGACCGTGCCGCCACCCACCGAAAACCCTAACCGATCTAGAGGGAGGCGCTCCAGCGACGGAAGCACCATCGGCTCTTTTGCCTCTTCTCCAGACCACCGGCCGCCAGGAGAACCCCGCCGCCCGGGACGCGCCGCCGCCAAGGAGCTCCGCCTCTCTTCACCGACCACCGCGATGGCCACTTCTTCTTCTTCTACGTCCGACGGTCAGTACTCCTCTTCCCCTCGGTATTATCTCAAGAACACGACGAACACTAGAGAAAAGGATAGCCCCGCTAGATCTAACCTAGAGGTCCTAAAGACCTAGAACTGACAATGGTATCAGAGCCAGGTTTCGATCCTGGGACCTGTGGGTTATGCCTTATTTCCAATATTGGTCAAAATACGACATACAATTTTATTTATGCATTATTTCTATTTTCTGCCCAACGGTGATGTAGATTTAATGTGTAAACAACTGTATGTTTTAATTTTAACCAACGTTGAAACCAAGGCATGCAGTTGTTGTTATCATGTTTAATTGTTCTCACTGTATATGAATTGTGTCACCACACCGTGTCCCACAGAGCCTGTGGGACCGGTGAGGGATGAAAATGAGGTTGATGCTGCTTGGCAGACAAGACAGAGGGAATATGCTCCCATAAGATGTCATATGATCTTGATCATAAAAAGTAGGTCACTGCCAACAAGAAATGTTTGGCTGTGATAAATAACACGATTGAGCCTGCAATTGTGGGCTCAATCGCAGAGTGTGACACTGTCACAGAGTACCTTGAGAAAATAAAGAGTCAGTTTACTGGCTCTTCAAAGACTTATGCTACACAGCTGATTAAGCAGCTTGTGACAAAAAGGTACTCTGGTGGTGGCAGTGGCATAAGAGAGCACACACTAAGGATGAGTAACTTGGCATCTAAGCTTAAACCAATGGATTTGGCTCTCAAGGATGAGTTCCTTATTCATTTGTTTTTTGCTTCCTTGCCGAGAGAGTTTGACACTTTTTGTTGTCAACTACAACATGCAACCCGAAAAATGGGACTTAGAAAAGTGCATAGCTATGTGTGTGCAAAAGGAGGAAAGAATTAAATCCTCACATGGTGGTTCTATCAACTATGTGACGGACAACAAGAAAAAGAACTTCAACAGTAATTCCTTCTCAAAGAACAAGGGACAAGCCCCTGTCTATCAGCCTCAACAGAATAAGTTTGCAGTAGACAAAAATCAGCGTCTTCACTGCCAAAAGACGGGACACTACAAGAAGAACTGTCCTGATTACTTAAAGATGATAATGGCAAAGAAATGTGATAACATTGATGTGAATGTCGTATGCGATAATGGGAACGTCGCGTGCGAGAAAATGAATGAATCCTCGTCTATGAATGTAAACAGAAAACGACAGAGAACTCTAGATGAGTCGTCGAAATTATGGCACTGTCGTTTAGGCCATATTTCGAGGGGGAGAATAGAAAGACTAGTTAAGAATGATATTCTTCCTCCATTAGAGTTCTCAGACTTAGAACAATGCAGAGAATGCATTAAAGGAAAATATGTAAAGAAAATTAAAAAAAGACGCTAGTGTGGATGGATATGACTCGTTCATAACATTCACGGATGATTACTCCCGTTTTGGATATATTTATCCAATCAAAGAAAGAAATGAAGCCTTGGATAAATTCAAGATATTTAAGGCTGAAGTTGAAAACCAACACGATTTAAAGATTAAGATAGTCCGATCTGACCGTGGGGGGAGTACTACGGTCGACATACCCCATATGGATAAGTTCTGGACCTTTGCAAGGTTTTACAGAAAATGGCATAGTTGCCCAAAGATTCTACACCGGCGAACCTCAAAGAAAATGAGTAGTGAAAGACGCAACTGCACTCGATGGATATGGTGCGAAGTATGATGTGCTATTCCACACTTCCATTGAGTTTGTGGATGGAGGCATTGAAAACCGCCATTCATATTCTCAACAGAGTGCCTAGTAAGTCGGTGCCCAAAACACCGCATTTAATTGTGGACAGAAGAGTTCCTCACTAAACCACTTACGTGTGTGGGGAGTCCTGCTGAGGCTAAAGTATTTAACCCAAACCTTGGGAAACTTGATCCCAAAATGTAAGTTGCCATTTCATTGGCTACCCGAAAAGTCAAAAGGTTATCGCTTCTCTTGTCCGCATGTATATACAAAGTTTGTAGAAACGAGACACGCTGTCTTCTTAGAGGATGAAATGATGAGGGGAGCATGGTAGCTCGAGAGATTGACCTTGAAGAGAAGCGGTGTATACACCCACTCCGATGATTCAAGAGCCATTCTTCACACTACTGCCGCCGCTGCACCATCGGTGCAAGACATCTGTGGTGCCAAGACTGTTATTGTTCCTCCCGTGGCAACAATGAATGAGAATGAGGAACCTGTTATTCAGATCCTATAGAACCTATTGCCACAGATGAGGGGGAGCAACAGCAGCCTCAAACAGAAAATGTACCAAATGAGGAGGCCCCGAGGAGGTCTCAAAGAATAAGAAGATCAGCTATTTCTGATGATTATCAGATTTATCATACAGAGGAATTTCAAATGGAGGATGATCCCACCTCATTTGAAGAAGCCATAAGAAGCGAAAATTCTTCAAAATGGCTTGAGGCCATGGAAGATGAAATGAGGTCCATGAAGGCTAATAAAGTCTGGGACTTGGAAATTATTCTTAAAGGAGCCAAACAAGAGGGTCAGAAATGGGTCTACAAGACAAAGCTTGACTCCCAAGGGAATGTAGAAAGATACAAAGCGCGACTTGTGGCAAAAGGCTTTACGCAAAGAGAAGGGATTGATTACAATGAGACTTTTTCTCCAGTCTCATGTAAAGTTTCCTTCAGAATCATAATGGCATTAGTAGCACATTATGATTTAGAGTTCAAGACGGCATTTTTTAATGGGGATTTGGAGGAAAATGTTTACATGGCACAACCGAAAGGTTTTGTCATGAAAGGAAATGAAAGAATGGGATGCCGCCTAAAGAAATCGATTTATGGGTTAAAGCAAGCTTCAAGACAATGGTACTTGAAGTTTGACAGTACAATAAGAAAATTTGGGTTTAAAGATAATGTAGAGGACAAATGTGTTTATACAAAGTTTAAAGATGGGAAGTTTATCTTCCTAATCTCAGATGTGGATGACATCCTCTCGGCTAGTAGTGATGTCATCACATCGAGACAAAGAAGTTTTTGTCCTCAAACTTTGATATGAAAGATCTTGGTGAAGCTTCGTTCGTTCTAGTGATCGAAATTCACCGGGTTAGAAACAAGGGGATATTGGGACTGTCACAAAAGGCATACATAGAGAAAGTCTTAAAGAAATTTGGTATGCATAAATATAGTCCTTCACCTGCACCTATAGTCAAGGGCGACAGATATGGGGATTTTCAATGCCCCAGGAACCAATATGAGATCGATCAAATGAAAGCGGTTCCATATGCTTCAGCTGTCGGAAGCTTACAGTATGCTCAAGTATGCACACGCCCTGACTTAGCATTTGTTACTGGTTATTTGGCGATTCCAGAGCAATCTCGAATAGAACATTGGAAATTGATAAAGAAAATCTTGCGTTATTTGCAAGGAACAAAAGGCCTCATGATGACATACAGAAGATCAGATTTACTCCATATAGTGGGGTATACAGATTCTGATTTTGAGGGAGATGATAGAAAGTCTACATCCGGATATGTATTCACTCTCGCTGGAGGAGCTATATCGTGGAAAAGCTCAAAGCAAACCGTCACTACATCGTCCACAATGTATGCCGAGTTTGTAGCATGTTATGAGGCTACGGGGCAGGTGAACTGGCTAAAGAAGTTCATACCCGGTTTAAAAGTGGTTGACGACACCAATAGACCACTTAAGTTGTACTGCGATAATGAACCCGCAGTAACGTATGCCCACAACAATAAGTCAAGTGGTGCTGCCAAACACATTGACATAAAGTACTATGTTGTGAAAGATAAAGTTCGGGATCAAATTATAAGTTTAGAGCATATAAGTACCGCAAAGATGTTAGCGGATCCGCTTACTAAAGGCTTACCACCCAACGTGTTCAGAGAACATGTAGCCGGCATGGGTTTAAGGGAAAGCCTATGATTCTGGACTAAAAGATGGCCCAAAAGATTAAAGTAACTATTTGAGAGAGGTGTATTGTAGTCATGTTGAATCTATCGGCGATTGACCGTGACGATGAGACATGTTCTATGCACTAATCTGTGATGGAATGTAAAGGCAAAAGTAATTAAAGATAAAGTATAGATTGAGATCAAGGGGAGAATGTTAGAATGATCTCAACCCATTTGGCCCAACGCCAAATGGGCCCCTGCTCGCGCTACGATCGGGGCGCCACCCTAATGGTGATGGGCCTGTCGCCGCCGCCATATAAAGAGGTGGGGCGGGCGGCACAATCGACGAGGTTGACCGTGCGCGCCACTCCACCGAAAACCCTAACCGATCTAGAGGAGGCGCTCAATGACGGAAGCACCATCGGCTCTTTTGCCTCTTCTCCAGACCACCGGCCGCCAGGAGAACCCCGCCGCCCGGGACGCGCCGCCGCCAAGGAGCTCCGCCTCTCTTCACCGACCACCGCGATGGCCACTTCTTCTTCTTCTACGTCCGACGGTCAGTACTCCTCTTCCCCTCGGTATTATCTCAAGAACACGACGAACACTAGAGAAAAGGATAGCCCCGCTAGATCTAACCTAGAGGTCCTAAAGACCTAGAACTGACAGACACCTCTAAACATTATATATATGAAGTACAACTAGTGCTTTCACTATTTATGACTAAAAAGAGCAGGCAAACTATATTAAAAGCTAATGATAAAGGCAATTGTCAGCTTACGATTGTCCTAAAGATCACCTCAATATTGCATTTGCATGGGAGCAATCAGAAGTCATTAGCATTGCTTACAATGGTACCTCCATGAACCGACCTGTGGCCGGCTGTTTAGGAGCGCTAGTAGCGTTTCCTGCCACCAGCGTTCGAACACTGCTCTCGCATGGTTCCTTCCCACCTCCCCATTCAGAGCTCCACAATGCTAGTTCCACATGAAATCCATTAAGAAAGACGACTAACACAAATCGTACTTTTTCATCCAATATCTGCAGGTGTAGGTCTTGCACTTGTGCTTACAATAACAACCACAGCTGTGTGCTACTACTGGGCCATGAAGAAGAGAGAGGTGGGAAGAAAGAGAGCTGAGTTATTCAGGAAGAATGGAGGCTTGCTGCTGCAGCAGAGATTTTCGGTGATAACATCTCAAAGTGAGGACTCGTCAGCAAAGATATTTAGCGCAGAAGAGCTCAAGACTGCTACTAACAACTATAGTGAGAGTCGAATCCTTGGCCGAGGTGGACATGGCACAGTGTACAAGGGCATTCTTCCAGACAAGACCGTGGTTGCCATAAAGAAGTCCACATTGTTTGACGAAAGCCAGGTGGAGCAATTTGTCAATGAGATTACCATTGTATCGCAGATTGATCACCCTAATATAGTCAAGCTTTTGGGATGCTGTTTAGAGACAACAGTTCCATTGTTGGTGTATGAGTTCATACCTAATGGAACACTCTTCCAGCACATCCACAACAGAAGCGCGCCTCGCTCTTTAACATGGGAAGATTGCTTAAGGATAGCCGCAGAAACAGCAGAAGCACTTGCCTATCTGCACTCCTCATCTTCTATACCAATCATTCACAGAGACATCAAATCAAGCAATATACTGTTGGACGAGAACTTCATGGCTAAGATATCAGACTTTGGTGCATCCAGATCGGTCCCGTTTGATCGAACTCATGTAACAACTCTTATTCAAGGGACTATTGGGTACCTCGATCCTGAATATTTCCAAAGCAGCCTGCTCACTGAGAAGAGTGATGTTTACAGTTTTGGAGTAGTTCTTGCAGAGCTATTAACAAGGCAGAAGCCTATTTCTGTAGGCAGGCCGGAGGAATCGTGCAACTTAGCCATGTATCTGGTGATTCTATTTAATGAAGGGCGCCTACTTCAGGAGATAGAGCCACACATTTTGGCAGAAGCAGGCGAAGAGCAACTATATGCCGTTGCACAGCTCTCGGTGAGATGCTTAAATTTGAAGGGAGAAGAACGACCAGTTATGAGGGAGGTGGCCTCAGTATTAGATGGGCTGAGAAGGTCATTCACCATGGAGCAAACTATCAGAAGAAAAGATGAGTCTGTACAGATAAACACTGAACAAAAGCACCCTCTACGTGAGGCAAGACCAATTTCCAGCCTGCACTCTTCAGAAGGAAGTACGCAATGCAGCATGGAGGCTGAAATGCTATCTTCTTCTTATATGCCAAGATGATGCTCTGAAACCTCAGAGAGAACGTGCAATATAGTTACGGAGAAATATTGTAAAATAGTCCTTGCTATCCCAACTTTGGGGTCAGATTGTGAGACCATGTAGAGGTCACCCCATATTTGTAATGAATAATTGACTTTAGGATTAGAGTATGTGTGAAGGTTGAGTTTGGTTTTGAGGAGTTTGCAAAAGATTGCTCCTTGGTCTATCGACTTCGTTGTCTATCTCTAGTTAGTCTAGTTGACGACTTGGTGGTCGGCAGGTGCTCTTACGATTTGGTCGTCGGCCGATGCTCTTACGATTTGGTGGTCGGCCGGACCGATTGGTAGAACGACCTTGGAGTAATCAAAACCTTCAGTGCTGAACGACTTTGTGTGATCGTAGCCTGTGAACAATGGTCGTAGCTCTGCTTGGTTGTGAACGATGGTCATAGGCTGTGGTGTTCGGTAGTCGTAGAGCGTGGCGATCGATAGTCGTAACGATCGATTGCAGAAGTCATAGCCTGGTGATCGATGGTCGTAGCTTACTTCCTGGTTGTGAGTGGTAAGTCGAAGTGTGTGTGATTAGTGATCGTGGCTATCGGTTGTGGTAGTCGTAGGTCGTAGCGACCTGGTTTGGTAAATCGTAGCCGATGTGAGCGATAGTCATAACGATCGTTGCGGTAGTCATAGCGATATGTGCGATAGTCGTAGCTTGTGTTCTCCTTGGTCGTAGCGTCTGCTACATGGTCGTGCGCCTCTTTGTGTGGTCGTAGGCTACTGTTAGGATCTCGTGGGATTTGAGTACCTCATTTCTTGTGCATCCGAGTAGTCGTAAGTCATATCAGACCAGTTGGTGGGCTGAGGTTGTTCACTGGAATATTGGTGTTCTGATCAGGGTGTGTTGCTGCTTTGTGCACACGAGGTTATTGCTTGGTTCTAGGATTAGAATCAGTAATTTGGGTGCATACATTTTGATTGTGAAAATTGATAATCTTTATATATCATGTGGTGCTACGTGATGTTTTGCTTGTTGGTGTTAGTTGCAGGACTTCGGAACAAGGTCATGGTGAGGCGT
This sequence comes from Dendrocalamus sinicus, assembly GCA_036346575.1. NCBI lineage: Eukaryota > Viridiplantae > Streptophyta > Magnoliopsida > Poales > Poaceae > Dendrocalamus > Dendrocalamus sinicus. Next base: position 74,508 of record JAYEVI010000456.1, on the reverse strand, counting down.
GGAAGGACCGGGACTAGGCACAGGGAGGTGTTGAGGTCCAGAACGGTCAGGGAGATGTCGAAGATGATTGAGGCTGGTAAGGTGGTTGCAAGCCAAGATGACGAGAAACCGAAGCGGGAATTACTGGAGGTAGACATGACGGGCAACGGCAAGGTGGACCGGGGCTAGGCTCAGGAGGAGTTGAGGTCCAGACGGTCAAAGATACCGGGTGCAGTCATGCGCAAGGAGAATCACGTGGTGCGCCAAGTGACTTGGGTCATTTGCAAGCGGGGACGGTTCAGTGAGATCCGGACGCGTGAGAGGCTTGACGACAAATCATTGGAGTCACATGTAAGCCTCTTTGAGAAGTGTGTGAGAGTAAAATCCGGTGTTAGATGGGGTTAACGGGTTATCCCCGGTTTGGACTGATGGTAGGATCCATTAGGTCTAGGGTTTATTTGTGAGCCTATAAAAAGGGGAGAGAAGGCAAGAGTTAGTTGAGGTTGTGAGACAGACTGTGAGTTAGGTCTAATGGTGGCTAGCTCTTCCTCCCTCCATGTGTGTTAGGTTAGAGTGTAAGTGTTGGCTCTAGGCTCATAGTTTGGTCCTCCTAAAGGAAGTGGCTATGAAATCAATCATCAGAGCAATACATCAAGTTTCTGTCTACTGTTTGTGTAGTTTTATCTAATTGAGTTGGCTTTGAGTTGGTTCTTCCTCTGTTCTTCTTATTCTTCTGTTCTCGGTTGTTTCTTTCCCTTCTTGATCTGTGAGGAAGTTCTTGCTTGTCTTGTTGATGATCTGACGGGCATGATTTGATTGTCTTTTCGATTTCACGGTTTCAGTTCTTGTGTGAACTCAATGAAATCTCATAAAGCTCTCAATTTGGTTGCTAAGTTTTCAATCAAATATTAGAGCAACCTCTTGAGATCTTAACCATGTTGTGTACAAAGTTTCATAGCCAGTTGATCTTTTAATCAAAAATTATGTGGAGTTTGGATCTTGCGGTCGTGCGCTCTCTGTTCTTCCTATGTTCATCCCTCTCTGTTACGACCACTTTTAGTTTCGACCATGGTTAAGATTCCAACCACATTGCATCTCTTTTCGACCAGGTTCAAATCTTTCGATCACTTCTCGTTATTCTGCTGAGTCTGAATTGAAGCAGTCGGAAGTCAGTGAAATCTTGGTTTGGAACATCGATCGGTTTTACGATCACGTTGGTTTCGACCATAGTCAAGTTCCAGAATGAAGCACGTTGCTTTCGACTTCGTTCAGTCTTTCGATCGCTTCACACTGTGTTGTCGCTCGACTACGTTCAGAGCTTCTATTTCTTGGCATTCTTCTGTTGAATCTGAACTGAAGAAGTCAGTAGTCGGTGCAGTCTTTGTCTAGAACGTCGATTAGCTTTACGACTACGTTGGTTTCGACCACGGTCAAGTTCCAGACTGCATCGCACCGGTTTTGATCACGTTCACTTCTCCGACCACTTCACTTTCTCTTACTGCATGGGATTTCCGGTCGCACATGGATCCTCATTCTCTCTGGTTGGTTTTTGAGCTGAATCGATCTCGCTATTTGTAGATCATTCGTTGGCCTTTGACCTCGTTGGTTGTTTAACCACCTATTGGCTTATGACCATGTTGGTTACGACCACGTTGATCATTTTAGTTACAAACTGGTTCTGACTACTCATTGGCTTACGACCATGTTGCCGACTGATTCTGACCACGTTGGTTGTTCGATCACTTGTTGGCTTACGACCACGTAGCCAACTGGTTATGACAACGTTAATTGTTCGACCACTTGTTAGCATTCGATCATGTTGTTTACGACCAAGTTAGTTTCGACTGCAACTATTTTCGATCACGTTGGTTTTGGTCTCGGTGGTTATCGAAACGATGATTTCCGACCACGTTGTCAGCTGTCGACCATGTTGTCGCGCCAACCACGTTGTTGAATTTACGACCACGTTGTCGGAGTTCGACTACGTTGTCGTATTTCGACCACATTACTGGCTTCTGGCCACAGTCAGTTCTCTGCTGTGCTCTCTCTGTTGCTCTGATTTTGCAAGTGTGTTTTCAACCCTAGTCTTCATAGCTCTGTAGCTATCGGAGAAAAGGGTTAAGTGAATACTTGGAGAAAATTTGAAGGCATCACTCACTCTCCTCTGTTGCATGTCCAGTCCTACATAGATCCACTTCTAGTCTTTTAAACCTTTGAACGGTATTACTTTTGTCTCTTAAATCAGGTGAGTGCGCATGAACAACTAGTCAACCTAATTAGTAGCATTCAAATTACAGGTGCCATCTTGTCACCCATTAATCCCACGGGATTAGGTTGTCATTGTGCTGTTTGTCCATGGATCCCAAGGGAAAGTCAGTTGATTTTAAGTTTTTAACTTTATGCATTGACTCGTCCCATTCCAAGTCTCTAACTACACCGTGATTAGAATGTTGCCTTCTAGTAATAATTGATATGCGATGACAAAGTAATGCACACACATATCATGTAAGCATAGGAAGTTCACTGTGAATTGTTGCCACAGTGATCCTCTCATTATCTCATATATGCAAGCTTCCGCTACAAAAGCAGCAAGCAGCATGTCACTCGGAAGAGAAGGCAGACCAGCCTCTGCAGTAGTTGTTGTGGGCACAGGCCGCATGGCAGGGCAGCTTTTCGCTTGCCAAAACTTATAAACGGTTGATGCCAAGCCTAACGATGAGTCCATTTTACACAAAACCAGTTACTGATCTCTGGTACCGTATGTAACTGCAGCTAGATATCGCTGCCATAATATGACAACCTTACTGGACAAATTGTAATCGGCAAAATCGGCAGACAACAAACGAGTGTCGACTGCCAACTGCCAATCAACACACTAGATGGTCAGCGCGTACAAGGAGTGGAGTGCCACTTTAAACAGAGTACTTGAGAAATTTGACTACGTATAGGATGGTAAATGTATGCGAGTGAAGAACTCTAGCATGTTCAATGGTCAGATTCAAAGACGCCACAAGTCTTCTGATTTCTTCCTGAAGTTTTGGTACAATCCAAGTGGGTGACTTTAACCGACTGATGCCATGAATCTTCTTATTTTCTTTCTAAAGTTTTGGTACAATCCAAGCGGCTAACTTTAACCGACTGGTTATAACTTACTGAATTAGCCTTCGTTTGGCATTGCAGTAGTTTTCCAAAAGCACTTATTTATTTCCATTTTTGGATGTAACAGACTAACAATTAGTTGAACGCATTTTTTAGCTCCCCTAACTAATTAGATTCCACAACGCAGCACTGTACAACACCGCAGCCACAAACTTGGCCTTTTGAGTGGATCAGATATTTTTCTTTCATGAAAAATAGACCTGAAGAGACAATGAACAAAACTCACCAACAAATCCTAATATAACCATACTCTGGGTTTCTACCTGATTGGCAGCTGAACACAAAAGCAAGAGATCATCAATTTGAAACTGAAAAGTTAAAGGACCTAGCTAAAACCTTTTTGACTGACAGAGCTAACATGAGAGATCCCTGGATGAGAGTAGAATGCTCTCGATGCTTTCATCCTTGGCAATGCCATCAAGGCTCAAACTCGTCAGTGCTTCAATAGTCATCTCTCCGTGGCCCCTTGACTCCCGAAGCACAGGCTCTTCTTCACTCTTCAGAACCGAGTGTTGTTTCATCAGTCTTCTCAGCGCTTCAAGTTCAACTGCGACCTCTATCATCCTTGGCCTCTCTTCACCTTTCAACCTTAAGCATCGTAAAGCCAACTGTGCAACGGTTTTAACATGTCTCATTCCAGCTTCCTCAGCTACTTGAGAATCTACAATTTCCAACAACCGGTTCTGATGGAATAATGTACTAAAATGAAATGCTAGGCCTCTCACCTCATCCATCTTAACTTCAGTTATAGGTTTCTCCCTTGTCAATAGCTCGGTAAGTACCACACCGAAGCTGTACACATCACTTCTCTCAGTCAATTGGCTTGTCTGGAAGTACTCAGGGTCCATGTATCCTAGTGTCCCATGCACTAAGGTCGTCACATGGGTCTGATTGTAGGGCATTAGCCTTGAAGCACCAAAATCAGATACCTTTGCAGTGAAGCTCTCGTCAAGGAGTATGTTCGATGACTTGACATCTCTGTGAATAATCGGTGACTTCGTAGCTGAGTGTAAGTATGCAAGTGCTGATGCAGATTCAACTGCAATCCTTAGGCGGTCCTCCCATGACATCGGGACTGATGTATTGTGAAGATGGTGAGAAAGGGCCCCATGGCTGATGAATTCATAAACCAATAAGGGAACTTCTGTCTCAAGACAACAGCCTAATACCTGGACCACATTCTTGTGGTTCACTTGTGAAAGAATGACCAGCTCATTGACGAATTGTTCCACTTGGCTCTGATCAACACGCTGTGCCTTCTTGATTGCCACAACCATTTGATCGGGTAATATGCCTTTGTACACAGTCCCAAATCCACCTCTACCAACGATGTTGTCATCACTGAAGTTGTTGGTTGCTTTGTCAAGCTCACTCGAGGTGAATATCCGCAGTGGTGCTCTCTGAGAAAACATCTGCTGCTTCAGCAGCATGCCACCATTCTGCATAAAGTATCTCTGTCTTATCTTCGAAAGTTTTCTCTTCTTAATAAGCCAGTGGGTCCAGAAACCAAGAATGAGGAGAAGCAGTAGCAGCGCTAGCCCCGCAACTGCAAAAGTATAGTAAAATCTATCTATTAATACTAAAAATCGATAATAAGCCGCTTAGAGCTGCTAAGAAAAAAGAGAAGTATGCTAGAAATTTTCATAAAAAAGCAAAACACCTCACCCTTAATTTGGTGAATCTGATTTTAAAGGCTTATATTTGATAGTTGACTTAGATATATAAGATCTAGACATCAACTTGACAGATCTGAGTTATAACAGTTTAGATTAAAAGAAACAGTACATATCATATACAATCCAAATTAAGATAAATTTGCAATTAAAAATAAGAAAAATTAACCATTTAATTTCCATACAACTTCTAAAGTAGAATCCATAAAATAACTAAAATTCACAATAATAATTAAATGATAATTAGCAAATTAAAAGAAAGAGTTTATATCAAGTACAATCCAAATTAACTAAAATTTAGAATAAAAACAAAATAGAATTAACAATTTGATTTCCATAGGAATTTCAAAGTAAACCCCTAAAAAGCTAAATCTGGAAAATAACTAAAAGAAAATAAAAATTATTTTTTATATGAATTCCAACCTAAAACTAAAAAGAAATCCACGGCAAGTATGATGCAAAATAATGCAATTTCGGAATAAAAACTAAAGGGTGATTGGATAATTGATTTGTAAACAAATTTGAAACCTAACTCCGCCTGTGTAGTTTTCTACATAGCATGTCCCAAACTAGAAAAAAGTAGGGTTGTGCTAGTCTCAGCGAGCCAGCATAAAAACAAAGCCACCTTTTCATGGAATGAAACCCAAAAGATTTTCGTTGGGATGTAACCCTCTTAACGACAAGCCATATCGGAACCCAGGTGTGGTGATAAATAAGCAAGGACCGGGACGTCGCTCTATTAGTGACATGTTATGTCGGTGCCCAGATGTAGTGAAAATGTACAAGGGTCTTCGCACTTTACTCGACGAGTGTGAGAGGCAAAGAAGTTAGCCGAGGAGAGTAGGATCTATTTGTGTGGTTGGAATGTAGGGTCCTTAACAGGTAAGTTAAGAGAGTTAGTTGATATGACGATTAGGAGATTTATAAATATCTTATACGTTCAAGAGACTAAGTGGACAAGTCAAAAGGCGAAGAAGGTGGAACATACTGGCTTCAAATTATAATATACTAGAACAGAACGAAGTAGGAATGGAGTAGGCATCTTAATCGATAAGAACCTTAAGAGTGGCGCTGTCAACATGAGGAGACATAGGGATAGGATTATACTAGTCAAGTTAATATTTGGCGACTTGGTTTTGAATGTTGCAAACCTAAATTCCAAAATATTAAAATTTGTAAACTTACACTAATTAGGCACTCTAAAGAAACTTCTGTATTAATCAGAAAGATCTAACCATCTATCTCGTTGAGCTAAGTTAGAATAGCTCAGATTAAAAGAAAGGATCCTATGTCAAATACAATCCAAAATAACTGAAATTCAGAATAAGAAATAAAAAATTAGCAATTTGATATCCATACAACATCTAAAGTAACATACATAAATAACAAAAAAATCATATTAATAATAATGAAATAAAATTAGCAAATTTTTAAAAAAGAGTCTATGTCAAATACAATCTAAATTAACTAAAATTCGGGGAAAAACAATAATTAGCAATTTGATTTTTCATATGAATTCCAAAGTAAACCCCCCCCCCCCCAAATCTATCTATTATATAAGTCGATGACATGAGTTTTACGGTTGCTAAGAAAAAAGATAAATAAGCTTGAAATTCTTGGAAAAAAATAAAAACATCCTGCACACAACCAATGTTTTTTTTCTTGATCTATGGAAGTACATATGAAGTTAATTTGCACCGTGATATGCATGCACATATAGTTGGAGAACTCTTGTATAAAATTAAGATGCGAGATGCTAGAAATAGAATTGAAATCAAGTAATCCACACACAAACACAAACTTGTCTATAATATCTATTATAATTTGTATTATTTTAATTGTATTAATATGGATACAACTATTGTCTCTATTACTGGAGATGCCGATTAAAAATTATAAACAACAAGTATTTCCTCCCAAATATATAATATATAATATTTTTTTAACATATACTACTATACATTAAAATCACAAATGAAACCAATTCTAGAAACATGGAAATTAAACCGAATAGATAACGTTCTAAAAATCTTAATATTTGAATTCTTTTATATGATATGCGACCCTTTATTTTTCGCACATAGTTCCTTTATTACCTAATACATATGTACTGTTAAATCAATTAAATATGTTTTAAGAATGATGCCCGCGTAGGTGCATGGACCACCATGCTAGCTAGTTCAGATAAATTTTTATCAGATGCAGAATTAAGGGCCTGTTCTTTACCTCAAAAGCTGACGGCTTTTGACTTTTACTACAGTACCTAACTTTCAAACAGAGTATTTTCTCAAGACGGGGTCTACAAGTTAAACGATCTATACGTTAAAAGCCCAACATCTGTACCAGCCAAAATCGCAAATGAGTATCTGTCTCTCCGTAATCTGTACCGTAAATAGCCAAATTTCAAAAAGTTCAGCCAAAAGCCATAAACCGCAGCCAAAAAGAACAGACCCTAAGCCAACTTGACATGCCTCCTCAATGAATAATCACTTCCATCACATGACAAAACAATGAGATAGGGCTTCCAACTTGCCTATTGCAATCTGCGGCGTACCAACTCCGTTGCAGCCACTTCCCTCCTTCAATCCATCGCCTCTCATTCCTGCTGGGCACATGCAGTGAAACTTGCCTTCCGTGTTGATGCACTTATGCGTGCATGGACTTTTAGTGGAGCATTCATCAATATCTTGCCAATAAACACATGAAACCAAACAGATATCAGACATGGGCTGTTCTTGCCAACTATTAATTTCAAGAAACAAAAGTTGAGGCCACTATAAGACCCAGAATATAAGCAGGGATGTGTTTGTTACCTTGGCATCCACCAGGCCCTTGCAGGTATGGGTTCCCCTGAAATCCATCCGTGCAATTGCAGCGGTACCCAATTCCATTTGTCGAGTCATAGCAGTCGGAATTCTCCTTGCAGGCATATGATGCGGAGCGTTTTGCCTCCTCGCAGCTGCCACCATCTATGGACCACTCAAGAACAACAGGCCGGTATTGAGCGTTGTTCTGAGCTGTGTTGTTCAGGACCTTCAGGTCAACAGTAGAGAACACATAGGAGTTCTTGTAGCACCCGCAAAAACTGCTCTCTCTCCATAATCACCCCCGTGAAACTCTCCCTCTTTCCTGTTATACTCCCTCACGTATCTTTGCATGTAATTATCTCTCAATCTCTCTCTCCCTCCCGTAACTTTGCATGGGAATATCTCTCTCTCTCCTATCTACCTCTCTCTTCTTCTCTCCATCTCTCTCTCGCACGGGCCTGCATGGGAGCTGCATGGGCACCAGGGCCGTCTCAACAATTTCAAGGGTCCTTGGGCAAGCAAGACAGCAAGGGCCCAGCAATCTAATTTCATCGCCGATCGGAATTATGGCGCCCGGGCGAAGAAGCATTGAAGCAGCAGCGGGGCAATAGGGAGACGAAACGCCGAAACGATCGGATAGGAAGCGACGCCCATGGCATACATACATACATATACTGATATACATACTCATGGGCCGGTGGGCCCTCCCGTGGTATGGGCCGCCGGCCGTCGCACTTCTTGCCCACCCCCTTAAGACGGCCCTGATGGGCACCGCGCGGAGGTGGCCACGGGGGCGGCGGCGCCGGCAGTGGTGGCGGCGACGGCGCGGCCGGCCAGGCCGGCGACGGCAGAGCCGTGGCGCCTCGGCTGCTTGGTGGTCCAGCCATGGCGACCATGGCGGCTCGGCGGCCGCGTGACCCGACCGCCAAGCGGCGGCGGTCCGGCATGCGGCGGTGGCCCGGCCGGCGGTAGCGCCGTGGCGCTGCGGATGTGCGGAGCTCTGCCATGGCGGTTTGGCTAGCAGCGCGGCGCACGCCAGGGCAGCCTCACGCGCGCGCGCTGGCTGGGTGCTGCCATGGCGGCTGCAGCGCCGCGCGCGAGGCGGGACGCCGGCGCCGGTCCGGCAGCGGTGGCGGCGCCGGCCGCAACGCGCAGTGGCGCTCGCCGCTGGCCGTGTTCCGCCATGGCAGCCGCAGCAGCTGCGCGCGGTGGCGGCGACGCCGGTGGCCGGTCCGCAGCGGCGGCGGTGGCGTTAACCAACAGCGCCGCGCAGCAGCACCGCACGCCGCGCGTCGTGTGCATGCATGCGTCTGTGTTGCTCGGCGGCGTTGTCGCGTAGAGGCGGCGGCGCGTCGGTTTGCGGCGGCGCTGCGCGATTCGCGCACGCATACGCGCCTAACACGAGCAATAGGGCGTCGGTGGTTAGATGACCGACGCGCGCGCTGCCGTCGTTCACAAGGCCGAACGGCCGTTCGCGTGGCCGAACCGCCGCTTTTCCTTTCAGTCGATTATCTTTTGTCGTTTCCTACCCAAATCCATCATATCTAATCGGTTGTCTCTCGTATCACTCTGTAGGTTCTCACGTAGCTGTTGAGGGAGCAACCGGGCGCTTCGCCTCCGGATCCATCGTGCAGCGTGTCCGTCGAGTGTGCTCAAGGCAAGTACCTCGCGGCCGTAAGCCCTGCATTTCACATTTTACATCTCCCATGATTGCTTGCTACCGTTGCTATTGAGTACTATTACCATATCGCTAAAGCTGGTCTGTCTATTATCATATCACCCAACGCTCACCTATCCACTATTATGTCACTAAGCGTACTTGTTTATGATCATATCACCAAAACTTACCGGGCTTTTATCATATCACTAATGTTACCTGATTAATACCATACCCTGGAAGTCGCTTACTTGTTATCATATTACTAACGCGTGCCCGATTGTTGTCACATGTTAATGCCTGCCAGTTATGTACCTTTAATATTGTATTCATACCATGAGGTTCTAGGCTATCTTATTTTCCATGCTTTATGTTAATTAATACCTTAGACTCTTAGATGTATTAAAGTGCTATGGTTAATGTCTAAGTTGCAAGCTTTAATTATTAATTATAATTGTTGTTTAAATTGTGGTTGGGGTAGTATAGGAGTGACTTCAACTTAAGGCTAACCACTAGTAATCTTTAGCTTCGGAATGATGTATTTAATTACCGGTTCCCTGATTCATTAATTGTACGTTATTGCTTGATTGGTTTCGATGGAATTATATATGATATTGTTAACCTGACTAATAACAACTTATCACGTAATAAAATCTAGTTGTTTGACAACCCCTTGGTGTGAGTTAAGTTGTAATGCTGGGTGAGAATCATTCATGGATCCCTACCACCGTCGTATTATCCTTCTTCATCTCCCATCTGATTTTATCTCCTGTCCTCAACCTCAGCAATCCTTTTCACTCCTTGTAATTGTGCCTGAACTTATCTCCAATTATCTTAATTCCACATTTCACATCTTTCATGATTACTTGTTACCATTGTCAGTGAGTACAATTATCATATCAATGAATTACCTGGTTCTTATCATATCACTGAATTTACCTAGCTAATATCCTGTCACCAAGTTACCCGGTTATTATCATCTCTCTAGTACTTGCCTGGTTGTTATAATAGTATTCATGCTTGCCTGTTTATTATTATGCTTGCCTAGTTATGATCATATTGTTAATGCTTGTCTAGTTCTTATCAAATTGTTAATGCTTGCTGGTGATATGCCCTTATATTGTATTCCTGTCATGATGTTCTAGATTACCTTATTTCACATGCCTTTAGGTATATCATAATACTCAGTTAATAATGTTATAAGATTCATGTTTTAATTAATGTGTAGAGTTCATGCTTAAACCGTTAATGGGGGTAGCGGGTGATCATGTTGTAGACTTGGGTTAAAATCACTAGCAGTTCTTTAAGTATCACGCTTCTGTGTTTAATCCTCTCGATATCATGATGTATTGATGATACAGTTCCTTATGTGAGTCATGATCGTTATACCTTAATAAATGTTAACTTGTCTAATAATCACTTATCACATAATAAAACTTGATTGGTTGATAAACTTGTGTGAGCTACATTATAATACCTCTTTAGGTTGATTACTATAGCACTATCATCTTATCATTATTCCACATCGCCTCTTATCAGAAACTGTGTCTTTCCATTTTCAACCCTAGCATATCTTCTCACTTCTCATAACTTATTATAGCCTTATCCTCGCCATCTCTTAGTTACCTTAATTTTGTTCTATATAATCTATCCATGATGTATTAGTTACATTATCACCTAGTTTCATCAATCATGTCTCTTCGGTCTCATTGGATTAAATCATTACTCTCATAACTTTACCTTAATTCAATCACAACTCTCTAATTATATCATGGATAATTCGCTAAATAACAAACTAAGGGTTATCACGCCGGGCTGCCCACATATAGGGTCATTTCCACCCAACTCGTAACGTCACGGGGCCGTACATTCTCGTTACACAGGATATTACACCCCGTCTGCGGTTATACAGTCGAGGACAAGGTTGTGCCTGGCTATTCTCGTATAACCGGGTATGTGGGATAAGGTCGCTGGCACCCTTGCTATAACTTGTTATAACTTGTCACATAACACATATCTTTAATAAACAGTTCTCATAATATCCGTATCCTAATCATGACAGGATCTCCGATACCAGTTGCTCGTTGGGTTGCCTTTTGTCCATTGCTTACTTGTCATGCTTGCCTTTATTTCATATGGTTACGTGGGGTGTTACAGTTCTGTTCCACGATGAACGCCTCACTACATGGTAGAGTATGGTTGTACTTGTTGGGCCTGCCAAACTGCCCGGTTATGCTCGTGAACTCTAATTCCAGTTTCTTTAACCCCTTCGGCATCGGTGCTTGGCAGCAAGCCACACCAGAGCACGCACCACTAATGATGCTATTGTTGGTAGAGCAAAAGGAAGCACAGCCACCGCTATACGCACCGCTACCATCCAACAGCATGGCCACCACATCACAACCCACAGCTGTGAACTTGTTTCTTGTGTCTGAGAATGTGAAGTTGGTCCCCTCAAGGCTAAAGCTAGAGTAACTAGAGTTCCCTTCGCACTGCTGAGAAGTGGCACTGGCCAAGATGCTCACAAAACCATCCAGCAATGAGATGTCAAGAATCCCAAACACGCTGTTGTTAATGGACAGCACCGGGCCAGATCCAGATGGATTACATGTGATCTCGAACCCTTGGAACGGGGAGGGGCTCTGGCCAGCAATACCAAAAGGATATGGGATGGACATATCGAAGCACTTGGAGGTGCTTGATTCCATGGAATGAACGAAGGATGGAGGGAAGCATGTGAGGAGGAGCAATGGCAGGAGAAAAGGGCGAAGCATTTTCTCCTCTGTTGATCTTTGTTTGACAAGAAAAGATAGGCCACGGCAAATACTGCAATGCTTATTTATCAACTAAGATCGCAAGACTTAAATCATAGAAGAAGCGAAGAACCTGCTTGTTTATTGGTCTCCGCTTGGGTTGTCGTTTGGTCACGTTCCTCTAGAATCCAAGGGGAAGACTGTGGGATAGGCTCGTGGTATGGGTGTGATCATTTGGGCTTTAGCTTCAGGCTTCTGGCTTATTTTTTATTATTCATAAGTTTCGTTTTTTCTGAACTTTTGGCTTTTTACTGAGCTTTTTTGCCGGTTCTTTTTTTCTGTATGTGTTTGTATTATACGTAATGGGCTAACATATTTTTTTATATTTTTTAATTTTTTAAATTTTAATTATGCTAAATAAGTCTTTGTCAGCTACAGTGTTTTTTCAGTCAGCTACAGTGCTTTTCAGCCATAAACCACCAAAAAAAGCCCAAATGATCACTACCTCATCGTATTCCTTGTACTAATAGGCAATAGCTAGGCAGTATCCTACGGGAGGCAAATAGGCTCGTGGTCCTCTGATGCCGATACATCCTTTTCTCTCATTTAAAGTAGTATTTAAAGTAGCTTCAACCCTGTCATGCATGCATCTGGTGCAAATCAAACTAGAGATAATAGATCTAGCTGTGGTATCGTCGCCTTGCCTGTCGTATAGGACGCCACCCCTTCCTCCTGACCAGGTTCACACTGCACTAAAGACAAGGTCAACATCACTCTCGAGAAGGTGGCTTATTGCACCTGCTGCCTTAACCCTTTCACCAAGTCGACAAAGCTTTTCAGGCATCTTGAGAGCGATCGCTTGACCCCAATGTGGTTCGATCAGTTTTGAAGGCTTTCCCTCAGTCGAACTCCGCTTTGCCTCGATTGCATCTTCCTAACCGTGGACTCTCTAGCTCTACGAATAACCAAATAATAACCAAATCATTTTCTTCCGTCGAGGGCCACGTCCTGGTTTGTGGAGTACTCCATGCCTTATAGTTAATGCCTTGATGAGTTGACCACGTAAGCATCGACGAATTAACCACCTTACGTTCAGGTGCATATCTCCTCACCTCGAAGGCCAGCCTTCAGTGAGTCAAGAATTCCTCGCGAAGTCATATCTAGGGCGAGTTGAGTATCCAACACTTCTGTGCACACCCACTCGTACCACGGGTGACCCCTCTGGGAGTCTGTTAATATGCGCTTCCTTGCACATCTCCTTGCCTCACAAGCAACTCATCAGTCCCTAATGCTTTGCGCCCCAACGTGTTCCTAGTCGTCGGGTTAATTCACCAAGCAAGGGGCAACACTCTATAATGGTTTCGCCTCCATATGATACGACTCAGCATACATGGCATTCTCTTGACCAAGCTCAGCTCAACCTATCGGCATCTCCTTTGTTAGACACGCATGAAGGATTGATCACTTTACATCGACAAGCACCAGCATGTCACCTCAGCGCAGTGTGATTAGTCTTGAGGGCCATCCCTTGACAAAACGTAGCTTTGCACTGGGCACTCCTTGCTTCATGGGCCACACCTCCATGAGCCGAGCACGTAGCACACTTCCAAGCTTCTAGCGTCGTGCCTCAACAGGTCGAGTAGGCAGCGGCTTAGCGCGTATCACCTCACCTTGAGGGTTGAGTCTCATCAGGCTAGCCTCGGGTATGCTCACCGACCACAAACATCTCGGTGTATTGGCTGTCATCGATCGATCATGTCTCACAATGTCGGCCAACTTAGTGTCACCAATTGAGCTCGTGCATAGGAATGCATACACCCCAGTTGGCTTCATGCACCTAGAAGCTCCATCGCGTCTCAAACTAGCGGTACATCCACGCCCATCTTGATAAGTTCACACAACGACTTGATTATCTGAGGACTCTGCGCGTCTTGAGCCAGCAAGTTAGGCACTTACTGCTACGTGTTCACGTAGGTCAATCTCTCGCACCCCGGGTTCTGTCGTTCTTTGGTGACCATGCCTAAGCGAGAAGGAAGCTGTTACACAAGGATTAACTTGCGCACTAAGCATGTTCATACCGTTTTGGGCAATTATGCAACTAGGAGGTGGTTCTTTGTTTGGCTCTGATTCTGTCAGAATGATTGCTTCACGGTGGTACGGTGACATTAGCTAGAAACTTGATAATCAGGGAACAAGAAGGCATGCATCTTTGGGTTGCTCCTCTAAGGTTCCGGGGAAAAGACGATTGATTAATGCTTGTTCAATGCAGTGTTATACTCCTTATAGGCCTTTCCTTTCGAATCACCGTCGGAAATAAGCATTTCTGGTAAATTTCTTCCTTCAATCAAGGTCCTCTGGTCATGCTAGGAAGGACAAATGAAAAGACACATCAGCCCAGGTCCTCTTGTCGTGCTAGGAAGGGCAAGTGAAAGACACATTAAAACGTGTTGATTAAGTCGGCCTTTTACTACTGCTGCCCACTCAAAGAAGAAGTAGAAGAAAACAGTTAACGGTCGCTCCAAAGACTTGATGAGAAAGTGCCCAGCCAAGCTCCTAATAACAAACAGCATGCATGAGCCACGAAGACGTGGCATGGTAATCGGTGTGATGCCGAATTGCTGATGGTGTTGTGCAAGGCCATGAAGAGGTGGCAACACGCAAGAGCCGTGTGGAGGCAGCATGATCGCCGTAGAACCATGAGAGAATGAGATAATCAATTGTAGGATCGATTCACACTGAGATAGGCAATCAGAGGGGGGTGAATGATTGTGGAAGCTAAAAATAAATTTTAATACTCCCCCTTTCACACAAAAGCTTTTTAAGCCTCGTTTAAAGTTTTGGACAGAACACTATATCCTTACTGAAACTGATCTCGATAAAAAATCGTAACTCCGATTAATCTCAAACTTTGTCAGAATAAACTAGAGAAAATTATTCAACTAACCCAACTGGAATTACGTCAATCGGAGGTCTGGAACTTGAGATATAAAATAAACAAGATTGCTCATGCAGATATTGACGAGATACGAGTCGGCAGTGCTTAATTATCTATCAAAACCATGCATGCACGCAACGTAATCTTCAAATCTGCATGCAAGCCCTTTTATGTCTTGTTGGCTCACCTAATCACAAGATAATATGACAAATCTAATCACTGCTATTGGCTAGATCATGTGCTCACTTTTCAATTCATTTTACGTACGGCCATGCAAAACCAACAAGAAAAACAATTAGCAATCTACTTACCTTGTCCTCTAGTCAAAGCTAATCACGAGTAAAATATAGCAAACTGAAAAAAGAAACTTTCAGCTAGACCTCTTGTGACTTACAGAGTTCTATTCACATGTATTGAGCTCATGGATGAAATCAACACCACGAGGACGTGCTGCTGCTTCTCCACACGGAACGAGATCGCGCGAAACACGCGAAGACCAACGCGCGCTTCCGGAGGATGTGCTGCTAATCGATCACGGACGTGTGGCCATCATTAACATGAGTTCCAGAGATGTCGCCGAGAATCTGACGTGAGACTCGCCGCCGATCTCAACTTCCGAACACCAAAAAGCAATCCGCTCAATCACGCATCTTTTTCTTTTCTCCAATCAAAAACGACGCACGACGCCGCCCTTTTATTTCTCTCAATACCAAAAACGTTCGGTCCTCAAAAGCCGTACATCAAAAAAACAGCCTCCAGCCCTCTATTTATCTAATGCTCTCCTCAACCTACTCCAATACGAACCCTTAATCCTAATACAACTCATCCTGGTCCTTTTCCCTTCAACCAGGCTTTTTAGCCCACTACTTTTCAAGGGACCCAAAACCCTTCATAACATGGGTTTTTTAATTCTTTTTACACTTCCAATTTTTCAGCCTTCCACGTGTCGAAACCTCCAGGACCGCACCTCCTGTATCTTCTCCACGCAACATCTCCTTGCGCATTGTTCTCTAGCCTGAACATCCCGCATGACATCCTTGACCGATAGGACCTCAGTTCCTCCCTGAACTTAGTCCCGAAACTTCAGTTCCACCCGAACCTAGTTTCAGTCCCGTCATCGACCATGTTCCGCCTCAAGCAACACCTGCACATGAATAAAACACGCAACCGCGTACGAGCACAAGTCCACGACTTGACTCAAGTCAATCCGCACAATACCTCACACGAGCGTACCATGCAACATTATCATATCACCATGCTATCACAAGAATATAAAGAAGCAACGCACCATAAGTAATACCATAACCAACGTTGTCAATTATTCATCATCTAAAATAACCTAGATCTGGCCACATGGTCTAACATCAATTCATGCCCAGTCGGTGACGTCGGTGTGGGCGTCGTTGGAGAGCACGTGGTCGGAGAGGGCGTACTTGCCGAGGGTGACGAGGAAGAGGTCACGCCATTTGTTGTAGTTTGGAGAGGCGAGATCAAGGACGACAAAGACGAGGGCCTTGATGTTGAGGACATCGTATGCCTAGGCATGGAGGGAACAATGGTGGCGGCCTCGGAGAGGGCCAGTGCTTATGCGGCCTCCTGGTTCGCGGTAGTACCTTGCATGCAGTGCACAGCAGCGGCAGGGTGCGGTCGCAGGAGCGATCGCTTCTGATACCATGAGAGCGTGGAATATTTGGGAATGAATAGAATGAAGAACTAAATGTTATATATATATATATATATATATATATATATATATATATATATATATATATATATATATATATGAAAATTACATAAGGCACCTGGGTGCCTAGGCACCCACATCAAGAACCGTCCGATACATGTGTATGATTGATAATTTTTTTGAGTTTGGGTATGAAAATATTTTATACCCTTGATATATTTATGGTAAGTAAGTTTTGAACTTAGTTCAAACTAGTTTGAACTACTTTTGAGTTCAATGCGACTACAGTGAGTATATACCATAAAAATAGTTCAAACTAATTAAACTGAAGTTGAATTTAATTTTTTTGGGAGTTTGACATCTCAAATATACTGTTTTATGGGTATATGAAGATACCCACATCAAACGTTGCGAATCTCAAAGCGAACGGAAGTCGCGCGGTCGGGAAATGAATCGCGCGGTCGGCAAAGCGCTGGCGCTCGCGCGAGCGCGCGCGCGGCGGGGCGGGCGTGGACGCGCGCGCGCGCGCGAAACGGAGGCGCGGTGGCGGGCGCAACGCGCGCGCGGGCGGCGGTCGTGCGATGCAGGACCGCACGACCGACAGTGGCGCCGCAGTGATCGCGCGTGGAGAGGGGTCCAGTTTTGGAATTTTTTTGCACAGGGGCCAAAAGCGAATTTTCGGGGTCCAAGGGTCCAATAGTTGTCAATATATATATATATATATATATATATATATATATATATATATATATATATATATATATATATATATATATATATATATATATATATATATATATATATATATATATATATGTATGTATGTATGTATGTATATATATATATATACACACACATACACACACCTGCTAGGCAGGTGAGAAGGCAAGTGTAAAACCATGTCAAGTGTGAAATCAAACTAGACAGATGAAGAGACAAGTATGAAACCATGCTATACCTTAAATATAGGCCAGGAATCGAGACGTTTAACACGAACATTTCAGGTAGGCAGATTCGCGGTTGAGCGAGCTAAACAATTTAGTTCTAGTAATTAATGTTGCATTTCTAGGCGAAGAAGACTATGGGAAAATAGGAAGTTCTTCAAGCAAACATCATATCAGGCCGGCATCTAATCGCGTAGGAGGATCGGATGTACTCGTGCTGCAATCGTGTGCATATCTTCATCAGGGTATGGCATAAAACCTCAAGTTCCCGACCCTTCAGTAAGGCAGTAGGTTGCTGCATCTTCTCTTCTACTTCCGCAACACGTTTGCCAACAAACGGCCTGCAACATTGCAACATCGGTCTATGTTGATCACCATCTCGACTCTTGATGCCATCACGTAGAGGATAACGGTTACATTCAACCGTGGTTCATATCCAAAAGATTTGGACGTGGCTGCCTTGTCTGCACCACAAATTGCAGTACGAAGAGAGACCCGTTCTGGAGGGGGGGGGGGGGTGTTTGCCTCATCTGCAAAAATCCGATTCTGTCACAGTATGAAGCACACGGCAGGCAGGCAGTCTCGGCGAAAACATCCAGCAAACTACCATCTAGGCATCTAGCGGTGGTTCCCACATCACATCACATAGTCTGCGCCTTGTTCGCTAAAGAAGATCACCCGGCTTGCCACGGCACAGCGATGGATCACTTAGCTCGAGATGGTGCCGGCTTAGTTGTGAACCTAGCATGTCTAGCGTTGTTGAACACTATTCGGTTGTATTCTCCTTGTTTTCTCTTTTGCAAAAAAAGAGAAAAAAGGAAGAAGAATCGATAATGCAATGCCACCAAGGCCAAGTCTTTGCACGCTGGAGTCCATTAAAATATTGGAACAAGTCTATATTACAACCCTGAACTATTAGATTTATTGATGTTTTAATACCGATCTTACGTATGATTTTTTGGATTCAAGAGATCTCTTAAAGACTCGACTACATGGAGAAATACACAAGGATTATATACAGATTCGGGCCTTCTCCTCGAAGAATAACAACCCTACTCCTGTGTGAGCGTATTGATTGCAGTGATTACAATTGAGAGAGAGAAAAATGTCGGATGTCTCATCCTCCTCTTCCCCCTTGCCACTTTAGCCTTTAAATAGCATACGAAAAGGTGATGGTTGCTTTGTGTCAAGAGTCATCTCTATTAGAGATATATGTAT
The DNA here is from genome assembly GCA_036346575.1 of Dendrocalamus sinicus. Classification (NCBI taxonomy): domain Eukaryota; kingdom Viridiplantae; phylum Streptophyta; class Magnoliopsida; order Poales; family Poaceae; genus Dendrocalamus; species Dendrocalamus sinicus. The sequence goes on along the minus strand of JAYEVI010000456.1, from coordinate 55,699 downwards.
AGTTTGTTATTCCCCATTATTATGAGGGGTTCTTTGCATATTTACCACCTGTACTTTGTGTATATATACCGGCCCATTGGCCTCATATGAATACAAGCGCTATTTATAACATGGTATCAGAGCCAAAACTAGGGTTTTGGCTTACCTAGGGTTCCGCGCGCCGTCGTCGACTCTGCACCACCGTCGACGACTTCCGCGTGCCGCCTCCGCCTCCCCGTGCCGTCGCCGGCCTCCCGCGCTGCCGCCGCCTCGCGCGCTCCTCGCGCGCCGCCCGGCTCCTCGCCTCCTCGCGCGCCGCGCCCCACGCGCCTCTCGCGCGCCGCCGGCCTCTCGCGCGCGCAGCCCGCCCGCCGTCCGCTGGTCGCCGCCGCGGGCCTCCACTCGAGGCCGCCGCTCGAGGTCGCCGCCGCGGGCTCGCCGCCGCCGCCCCGCCGTCCGGCCGGTCGCCGCCGCGGGCCTCCGCCGAGGCCGCTGCTCAGGTCGCCGCTCAGCGGCCCGCCACCGCCGGCCGCCGCCCGACTCGCCGGCCGCTGCCGCCGCTCCTACTCGCCGCCGCCGGCGTCGCCTCCGCCGAGGCCGCTCCCTTCGGCCGCTCTCCAAAACCGACTCGGTTTCGGTCGGTTTCCAAAACCGACTACGGTCGGCCGGTTTTGACCGGATAAAAGAGAAAAAAAACGTCGTTCTAACCGCCGCGCCGTCCAGCGCCGCCTGTTAGACTTCGTTGTCTTGGTCGCCGCGCCGTCCAGCGCCGCCTACCAATGGGCACTGTTTCCCTCCCTCGCTGCCCGGTGATCTTTGATGGTGTTAATTACACCGACTTCGTGTCTCACATGCGCATCCACATGCGTGGTCTTCGTCTCTGGGGCGTCCTCTCTGGCGATGTCACCTGCCCGCCTTGCCCTATTCCTCCGACGGAGCCTACGCCTGTTGCATTGCCTTCGACAGCCGATAAGGCTGCTACTGAGGCCGCTCGCCTTGTTGATGATGACGCTGCCTCTACCTACCAGGAGGATCTGGAATCCTACAAGGATCGCCTGACCGTCTACACTCAGTGGTACGATGACGACGCTCGGCTGCTGCTGTCTTCATCGCCGATGTCCACCTCGCCTCTCTTCGAGGTGGTGGGACTCCCTTCGCTTTCGGATGTGGACTCATCTTCGCGGCGCGCTACGAGCCTCCGGTGATGCCACTGCACTGTCCGTGGTCCACCGGAGCACTCTCTTCAGGGTGATGCTACCGTTGGCGCCTTTACGCCGAGCTCGTTGTTTGGCGCCGCTTGGACTCTCTCCGCATCGCCGCCGCGTACTGTCCGTCTTTGCTCGATGTACGTGCCGACCGAGTTTCAGCGGGTTTACGAGTTCCTTACTCGCCGCCCCGAAGTTCGAGCAAAGGCGTGCCCAGCTCCTTGCACGCCACCCTCGTGTCACTCTCCGGAGGCTCTTACCGAGATACGCGCAGAGGAGACTCGTTTGAGTGGTGCTTCCGATGCCACTCCCCTCTCGTGCTCGCTTCTTTCACACCGTTCTTCATCGGCACTAGTGCTTCTACGACGACGTCGCTCGACTTCTTCAAGAGACTTCTCTCACAGAGCGGGAGATAGCGGACTTCGACGCCTACTTGCCGCCTGTGTTCTCCTCGATGTGTTCTCGCAGGGTTCGCTCATCGACTCTTCTGCACCGAGAGACCACCTCCTACACGATCAGTACCTCCCGTGGATTCTTGATTCGGAGCATCTTTTCACATGACTCCCGATCCTTCCACTCTGTCTTCTATTACACCTCTTGATTCTCCCGCGGTGTTCTTACTGCGATGGTACATCTCTTCTCGTCTCGGTCAAGGATCTCTTAGCAACTCAACTTTTCATGTCCCTTCATTGCTCATGTTCCTCGCCTTACCTTGCAGCCTTCTTTCTGCAGGGCGATTCTCGACCTTGGTTATCGGGTCATTCTCGACTCGACTCTTGTTGTGTTCGGGATCGCCACACGGAGCTCGTTGGTTCGGCCTCGGCGCCATGACTCACGCTGCTCTGGGAGCTTGACTGGCTTCACCTTCCTTCCGCGCCACCATCGCCGCCGCCTCTCCGCTTCGCCACTTCGCTCACCGGCTTTTTCCAGCAGTGGCATCACCGTCTTGGCCATCTGTGTGGATCCCGCCTGCCGCCCTTAGTTCGCCGTGGTCTTCGGGTCTGCCTCGGAGACGTGTCTTTAGATTGTCGTGGCTGTAAGTTAGGTAAATGATCCAGCTTCCTTATCCTCATAGTGAGTCTGTGTCTCAGCGTCCTTTTGATCTTGTTCATTCAGATGTTTGGGGTCCGGCTCCCTTCGTTTCGAAAGGGGGTCATCGTTATTATATCATATTTATAGATGATTTCTCTCGCCACACTTGGATATACTTCATGTCTTCTCTTAGTGAGGTCTTGTCTATCTATAAACAATTTGCCACTATGATTCACACACAGTTCTCCACTCCTATTCGTGTCTTTCGTGCTGATTCTGCTGGCGAGTACCTCTCTCGTTACCTGCGCAGCTTCCTTGCTGAGCAAGACACTCTCGCTCAGTTCTCTTGTCCTGGTGCTCATGCTCAGAATGGTGTTGCTGAGCGCAAGCATCGTCACCTCCTTGAGACGGCTCGTGCTCTGATGATCGCCGCCTCTATTCCACCTCACTTTTGGGCCGAGGCTGTTTCCACTGCCACCTATCTCGTCAACATCCAGCCCTCTTCTCGCTCTTGTGGAGCGATCCTCGTTGAGCGCCTCTGTGGTCTTCTTCCGACTACTCTACCCTTCATATGTTTGGCTGCGTTTACTACGTTCTCCTCGCCTCGAGAACGCACCAAACCGACCGCCACCTGTTGAGTGTGTCTTTCGGGATACTGATGCGAGCACAAGGGTTATCGGTGCTGGAATCTCGCTGGTCGTCGGATGCGGGTTTCTCGGGATGTGACTTTCGACGAGTCTCGCCCATTCTACCCACGCCCCGCCTCTCCTTCTCGCTTCCTCTGTGAGTCTCTATCTTTCTTGACCTTTCCAGATACACCTATATCTGTTTTGCCCTCGTCCACCTGTTCCACTGAGTCTCCACATATTCCCCCTGTGGCCTCTCCGCCGTTGTCGCCGCCTGTGTCGTCTCCTACGACTCCGCAGGCTCCTCCCACTACAGTACCTTCTCCCCTTCTCTTCTACACTCGTCGACCTCGTATTGAGGATCTTCCAGATGAGCCATCTTCTTCTGATGTTCCATCTTCTTCTGATGCTCCATCTTCCCCAGATGGGTCATCTTCTCCTCGCTATGCTCTCCGCGATCGCTAGTCGATTCGGCCTCCTGCTCGTTTTGCCTTTGCTGGCGCAGCTACTCGTGAGCCTGTCTCCTACCGGGATGCTGTTACTCACCCTGAGTGGCAGCTTGCCATGGCCGAGGAGATTGCTGCCCTCGAGCGTACTGGTACTTGGGATCTTGTTCCTTTTCCATCTCATTCTCATCCCATCACATGTAAGTGGGTCTATAAGATTAAGACTCGCTCTGATGGCTCTCTTGAGCGCTATAAGGCGCGTCTTGTTGCTCGTGGCTTCCAGCAGGAGCATGGTGTTGACTACGATGAGACTTTTGCTCCTGTGGCCCACATGACCACTGTTCGCACTCTTCTTTCGGTGGCGCTCTGCTCGCCATCGGTCTGCTTTCTCGACTTGATGTCAAGAATGCCTTTCTTAATGGTGAGTTGCGTGAGTAGGTCTACATGCATCCGCCACCGGGTATTCATTCCTCGAGGGCATGGTCCGCCGCCTTCGCCGCTCTCTCTATGGCCTTAAGCAAGCCCCTCGTGCTTGGTTTGAGCGCTTCTCCTCTGTGGTCACCGCTGCTGGTTTTTCAGCTAGTGATCATGATCCTGCGCTCTTTGTCCACACTTCGCCTCGTGGTCGGACTCTTCTTCTCCCGTATGTTGATGATATGATCATTACGGAGATGATTCTGAGTACATTGCCTTTGTCAAGGCTCGTCTTAGTGAGCGCCCTTATGTCGGATCTTGGTCCTCTTCGTTACTTCCTTGGGATTGAGGTTACTTCCACTCCGGATGGTTTCTTTATGTCCCAAGCGAAATATATTCAGGATCTTCTTGATCGCGCCTCTCTCACGATCAGCAGATCGTTGAGACTCCCATGGAGCTCAATGTTCACCTCCGACTCTCGATGGCGAGCCTCTTTACGATCCGACTCGCTATCGTCATCTTGTTGGGAGTCTTGTCTACCTTGTCATTACTCGTCCGGATATCACTTATCCAGTTCATATTCGAGTCGGTTTGTTTCAGCTCCCACTCGTGTTCACTACAGCCACCTTCTTCGAGTTCTGCGATACCTTCGTGGGACTATCTCTCGCCGTCTCTTCTTTCCACGCCCAGCTCGTTCTGCTTCAGCCTATTCGGATGCTACTTGGGCGGCGATCCTCCGATCGCGGTCTATCTCTCCATCGTGTTTTTCTTGGTGATTCTCTTATTGCCCGGAAGACGAAGAAACAGATCGCAGTTGTCCCGCTCGAGTGCAGAGGTGAGTTGCGAGCTATGGCTCTCTTGACAGCAGAGATTACTTGGCTACGGTGGTTACTTGAGGATTTTGGTGTTTCGTCACTACATCGACCCTCTCTTGTCGACAAGATGCAGTGCTATCGGTATTGCTCGTGATCCCGTGAAGCATGAGCTCACCAAGCATATTGGTGTTGATGCTTCTTTCATGAGGACTTGTGTGCATGATCGGTGATTACTCTTGATATGTGCCTTGAGCTTCAGATAGCGGATTTCTTCACGAAGGCCTGACTGAGCACAAAGACACTTCTACCTCTCCAAACTCAGTGTTGTTGATCCACCATGAGTTTGAGGGGGGGTGTTAGAGATATATGTATAGTTTGTTATTCCCCATTGTTATGAGGGGTTCTTTGCATATTTACCACCTGTACTTTGTGTATATATACCGGCCCATTGGCCTCATATGAATACAAGCGCTATTCATAACAATCTCCACGTTTCAAACAATAACTGCTTAGCGGAGGTTATTGTCAGCGACACAGTTCTTCGTCGCCAGGCGGTTGGAGGAAGAAGTTATGAGCGATTGTTCAAGAGTATAACTGTATATGACAACTGCCTTGTCAGACAGACCTACAATACATAAGGTTGTCGTAGACAAACTGGTCGAAGTCATATTTGTCGTAGAAGAGTCTACGACCATGTGATGGTCTCAAGACAACTTACGACTATAAGATTGTCGTGGAAGGCTCACGACTAGCAAGTGGTCGTGGAAAGGCTCATGACTAAGGGGTGTTCGTGGACGAGCTTACGAGTAAATTATACTCATAGAAAGACTTATGATTATGAAGCGGTCGTGGAAAGGCTTATGACCATGAAGTGATCATGAAAAAGGATGGTCATGGAAAGGCTCTTGACCCTAGAGTGATCGTGGAAAGGCTCACAACCATTGAGCGGTTGTGGAAGGGCTCACGACCACATGGTTAGGTCTCTCCCTTATAAATGCAAGAGGTATACTTAAAGAGTAGAATGAAGTAATAATACCATTTACAGATAAAAAGTAAATTGAGAATTATTACATCCTTGCCAGGGCTGGTCCAAAAAAAATCTTGACCTCCAAAACCGTTTGAATTGATACCCTCAACTATTAAAAGCAGTTCGCCCTCATGTGGTGCCTACATATGAGTAGTTTTTATGATGTAACTTCTTGCACCAGACAACTATCCTCACACATTAATGACTAAAAAATCATATATGCTCTCAACGGCTATGAGCCTCCCGAACACGAGCGGCGGCAACATCTCCTGGTCCTTGTCCACTGCATGGACAAAAAAATAAAAAAGGTTTCGCTTGCTCAGTCGCTCCAACCCTCACACGCAAAAAAGGCATCGGCTTCCTCTCATTCTCTGCAAAAAAAAAAGGCATCGGCTTCCTCTCATTCTCTGGTTCTCCCTCAACTCCGGCCGAGACAGACCACTATTGTCTACCTTCCCCATCTCTCATCATCTCTACCTGACCGCCAGCACAATCCAATCCTCTACGCCGCCGCTCACCAAATCTAGGGCCTGTTCTTTTCGGCTGTGGCTTACAACTTTTGGCTAAAATTTTTGAATTTTAACTGTTTACGATACAGATTACGGAGAGACAGATACTCACTTGCGATTTTGGCTGGTACAGATATTGGGCTTTTAACATGTAAATCGTTTAACTTGTAGACCCCGTCTTGAGAAAATACTCCGTTTGAAAGTTAGGTACTGTAGCAAAAGCCAAAAACCACCAACTTTTGATGTAAAGAACATGCCCCTAAGTTGTCCTTCCTATACTCCTTCGCCGCCGCCGATAGCCGACTCCGGAGTGCTCCCATCGATCCCTTCCTCAACTCCGGCTGAGCCCGACCACCATCGTCCTCCTTCCCCCATCTCATCCCCCACATCTATATCCGACCACCGCCGCAATCCATCCCTCCACACCTCCGCTCACCAGATCCGCATCGTCCTTCCTCTGCTCCTCTACCGTCGCCGTCGTCGTCGAGCCTTCCTCGACTCCACCAACCCAAAACCTCAGTAGCCAGCACCACATGCCATCATTGCCCTCCATTGATCCTCCCCCTCCTCCTCTCCCGCCATTGCACCTCTCCTAAATCCGGTCGCCGAGGAGAGCCCAAGTCTCGCAACCGCCGTCACCTGAATACTAGCCGAGGATTGTTGTGATGTTCTCGTTGCCTAGGTGAGAGATTCGAAAATCTATTCCTGTCAATTTGTGTTCCATCTCCTTATCATGCAAGTCATCACGTTAATTTAATTATTATGTTCACAGCGTGCCGATCAATCACGTCTTCTTCCGCGCCTCTGGTTGACTTCACCGCCACCGTACATCATCTTCGATGAGCCTCAGTTTGATTGCTTTGCGCAGGAGTATCACCTCTCCATTGCCTATCCTTTGACGCGCATGGTTCAAATCGCGGCCCTTTGTAGCGCTGTCGCTGCCTTCACCCGACCACTGTCATTGCCCACTTCTATTGTTGGCATGTCTCCGGTGCTCCATCCCTGAACCGCCATCACCGCTAGATTTCTTTCGTCGCTATCATCCCATTTTGGCTGTTCCCCATGATTCACAACCATTCAATCGTCATCGATCTTCTCCACCCGAATATATGGGTCTTCCTGTGCTCTTCTATTTGGAGCGAGAGGTAGAAGAAGATGTCCCCTCCCCCTTTGTCACTGACGAATAGGGCCCAGCCACATTACTAGGTGTAAAACCCTTTTTATTTTTTATGCTGATCAGGATCCACGTGGCGGACGTTTTATGGCAAAACCACATTAGAATGCGCGGAGGGGATAATGTGGCCTGGTTTTGTTAGTTAAAGGATGCCTATCAGACGGTTTGAGTTAAAGGTTAAAAATTAGATTTATGCCATGGTTAAAAGTTGAAAAATGAACTTATTCTTGAAATGTTCGTACGAGTATCAAGCCATTCTCCATAGGTGAGTAGTCGCATTAGAGGCAAGCCACTCTGACGCTTAGTCGGCTGAGAGAGCGACCTCAATTGCTTCGTTCGTAACACCCCTTCTCGGAAGCTGTCAAGCAACGAGCCAACCGTGGTAGACCTATCAGTCGCACTGGGTTAGGTTGTCATCATGCATCCGTCCACGGAAAAATAGCGTCAATTTTAACCTTATGCATTGACTCCCGCACCAAGTCTCCCATGTTCTCACCCGTGATAGGAATGCTGCCCTTTCCTCCCAACCGAGTGCCAATAACTAACATCTTTTTAGAGAATGTGTAAAATTGCACACAAGTACATGTCATTCACAGTTATTGAAAATAAGTACTTTGGGGGGGGGGGGAGAATATGCCGGAGGAGCTATCAACTATGTATCTTGTCTTTGTTAAAGCAAGAGCCAAGAGGGTCCCAACTACCAAGTCTCAAACTACAAGTTCTAAGTTTACAAAAACATCAAATCACATGTACCTACACGAACATTGCTTTGAAAAGAAAGGAAAGGTAAAGGCAAAATGTGGACGTCCACTCAAGCAAGGCAAGCTTCACCCTGTTCTCTTGCGACAATGATCCCCTAGCACCTCTTAGGCTCTTACCCTCGCGCCTGTGCACCACCGAAAGCCGCAAAGGCGACATGTCGCGCCGAAGAGAGAGCAGATCAGCCGCTGCAGTGGCGGGTGCTGTGGCTGCATGGCCACTCGGCCCACTGGCTCCTGTGCTCGCCCTCTTCTCCACGATGCCTCACGGCGCGCTGTCGCGGGAAATAAACAGGAGAATAAATTGACTAGACGAGATATGTAAGAACGAAGAATAATCACGAGCATGAGACAAATATTTAATATAAAAAATTCTCTGTGAAAAAATACAGACAAACAATCGACGAAATCACTATATGAGAGAGAAGTTACATAATATTTTTGACGTATTACATGTGTAGATAACTTAAAGTGTATTTCTCTCGCTCTGCTATCTATCATGAGATTTACAGAAGAGAATAAATAGACTTGGAACGAGTGTCTCAGACAAGAAAGGAATAAAGTCTTAATTGGAAATACAAATAGAGATCTACTTGAAAATTGAATAGTAACCTGCTTGATACGGAAACAAAACTCTGAGGCAAAACCTAGCATGTCTAGTGATGTTAAACACTCTTATTCGGTTGTATTCTCTTTGTTTCTTAATGTAATGGCACTTTTTTTTTTTGCGTGTCCGTGCCAAAAAAGAAGAAGAATCACCCAGGCCAAGTCTTCATACACTAGAGTTTCTTGAAACATTCGTACGCGGATCAAGCCATTGTCCACAGGTGAGTAGTCGCATTAGAGGCAAGCCACTCTGACGCTGAGTCGGCTGAGAGGCGACTCAATTGCTTCGTTCGTAACACCCTTCTCCGAAGCTCTGAAGAAACGAGCCAACCGTGGTCGGCCTGGTTAACTTCCTCCAGTTGCGGGCGCCATCTTTTTCTCAGTTGTCACCTATCGTCTTGTCTTTTCGACTTTTATCTTCTAACTTATAGTTTATATTATAACTTATAGTTTATCAGTTTTACTATTGTACAGGCGACTGAAATTTTTTTATGTTTCAGTCACCTAAAATTACACTCTCAATGAACTAAAATTGCATCCCCCCTCCAAAAAAACAGCTGCAACTTTAGGTGATTCAGAGTGCAACTTCAGGTGACCTGAAATTACACTCTCAATCAACTAAAATTGCAGCTCCCCTCCAAAAAAAATATGTGCAACTTCAGGTGATTCAAAGTGCAACTTTAGGTGATTGAAAGATAAAAAAATTTCAGTCGCCTGTGCAATAGTCTATCCCATAGTTTATACTACGTAACTAGCTTTCAAATAGAGTATCTTTTTAACACAGAGTCTACTAATCGATTGTAGTAGACACTGTATCACTCAACTATACCAGTCAAAATCACACACGACTATCTCTCTCCGTACTCTCTTTCTCACGAACAACCAGAATTCAAAAGTCATAAATCGTAGTCGAAAAGAATGCACCCTATATCAGTCGCACTGGGTTAGGTTGTCATCATCTATGATGCATGCACATGATACGGAGACAGCGAGTCCGTGTTGGACATGGATATGGCTCCGACACGGCTCGGATACATATTTTCTCTGTGTCCAAAAATTGCCAAGCAAAAAAAAAAAGAAAATTTATTTCGAACACATATTTACCGTGTCTGAATATTGTTGTGCGAAAAAAGAATTTGTATTTTCAAAATGTATTGGACACATCAGAGATACGTATAGGGGCATTTAAATAAAGGTTTTACACGAGAGGAAGGTAGACTGTGACGTCGACCGGCAGTGACTCCATCCTTCGTCGACTGGTGGTGATCCAAATGAGTCCCATAATCTTCTCGTGCTCTTTTCTCTCTACTCCGTCATGTCAGATCTAAATATTTCGTCTCTTGTTTATGGTATTTTTTTAATGTTTCATTGGCAAGGGTGTTAGGATCGTGATAGATCGTAGTATCGTACAATCTTATGATCCTACCAGAGATAGACGACATGGATCGCAATATGGATCGGAATTAGGTAATACCGCAATGAGGTCACGATTCAACCCGTAGAATCATTAGGATCGGATAGAATCGCGATCCTGACAACAAGCTATATTAACATATAAAATTTAATATTATCTATTGCTAATTTAAGTTGCACTAGTTTATTTTACTTTATTTTTGTTGTTTACATGTTGTTCTAAGGTAAAAAAAAGTATTATCTTTGATATATTGGACTTTTAGATTATTAGTTTCTTAAAAAATAATTAAATAAGTTTCAAAAGTCAACTTTAATTCAATATAACATGAATAAGTGTACTCAAATTACAAAATTAAATTAAAAAAATTAAAATTTTACTATAGACTTACATGTTTAGAAAAGTAATTCAATTTTATATAAAATAAATACGCTTTTAAAAATATGATAGAATCATGATTCTATGATCTGATCCCATCATATGAAAAGCGATTCTATCTGGGATCGCAATCCTGACAACCTTGCTCATTGGTCATTCCCGCCTCCTCATCAGTCATCACATTTTTGTTGTTGTTTAGTTATTTAAGTCTATATGTCAAATTTGTTGCACTAATTAATCCCCATGTCTTTATCATGTATCTGTGAAAGATAGGTCGTCATGCATTCGTCCATGGAAAAAATAGCGTCGATCTCAAACTTATGCATCGACTCGCACCAAGTCGTAAATTTTTTGCTTTTTAGCCCAAAATTTAAAAGTTTTTTACATATGGACCCCTGGAGAAAAGATTTGCAAAAATGGACCCCTAGCACGGCGCCAATGCACATGGCGCCCACGGTACACGTGACGGCGCCATATTCGTCGGTGCCGTGAGTGGACACGTAGGATCCACGGTGGCATAGCACGGCGCCAACTAACATGGCGCCGTCACGTGTACCCACGGCGCTAACGGTAGTGGCGCCGTTTCGTTGGACTTAACCCCTGCGCAGCCCCCCCCCACCACCCCTCGGTGCTCGCTCGAATGCACCAAGCGAGAACATCCGCCGCCGCCCTCTCTCCCTCCCCAAATCCATCCCAATCCATCGAATTTTTTCGCGATTTTGCTTCCAAACCGAGCAAGCAAGGTGAGCTCCCTCTCCTCCTTTGATTTGTTGCAGTAGATATGGATTAGTTGAGGTACATTTCGTAGGGTAAAATTTGAAACCCTAGATTAGATTAGTTGGATTTGGCTCGGTTTTAGGTTCGATTCGCAATAGATATGCGTAATGTATTAGCAATAATGTGTATAGATCCATTTCTAGGGTTTGATTATTGTACGTAATGACTGAGATATGTTTGTTTGTTGTGCTATAGATGGATAAGGTTGTGACTTTACACCATGGTGGTACTGTGAAGAGAAATGACAATGGGGGTGTTGATTTGGAGGGCATGGAAGAGACCACATTGCTATTTAGTTCACGTCCATCGTATGGTGAGGTCATTTATCGCTTGAAAGAGAGGTTGGGATGGGCAGATGAGCATGGTGATGTCGTTATGGAAGGATTGATTGATGTTGGGTCGTCAAAGGGCCGCGATAAAGAGATTGGTTTCGATTGGCAGCGACGGTGAATGGGATAACTATGTGGCCATTGTTTTGGACTCGAGGTCGAGCACTGACTTGTTTGTGCAGAGGGTGGTGAGAGATCAATCACCTCCTAGGGCTGCATTGGATCCCAATGACTCACCGTTGGTTGGGTCACCGGATCATGAAGAGGTCGAGGTGCAAGTTGTATCCTCGGCTCAAGTATGTGAGGTTCCATTGACTCGTAGAAGCGACTCGAGGATGTCGATGACCGCTTTGTTGGTGGATTCGACGAGGAGACAGTGTTTGAGGAACCCATGGTTTGTGTAGCATCTAACAGGGTTGGATGTACAGCTTGCAGGAGACGAGGCTGCTTATGAGGATGCGAGGGCGTGGACTCGGATGATGACAGACCGATCCACAGTTTGACGTCTAGCGAAATTGAGATGTTGAGAAGAATGTTTCTGGCCGTGATCCACTAGTGTCCGATTATAATGACCTAAGCAACGCACATAGGGCTGTCGCGGATGGAGGGCAAATGCAGAGGGACGTACCTAGGCCTGGGGCTAGTATCATAATTCAGAAGGGTCATGTCTTTGAGGATATGTCGGCATTGAAGATGTGGCTGAAAGAGTACTCGATCGTGCACAACCGTCCATACCGGGTTAAGAACTCATACGCCAAACGTCGGTACACCATCAAATGTGAGAGCACAGGGTGTGCATGGAAAGTCTGTGCCAGGAAGGTGAAGGGTACGGAGAGGTTTAAGATTACAACTGTGGATGGACCGCACAGCTGTGGGTCTTCCGAGCCCAGCTAGAAACATCGTCAGTTGACTTCTCGGTTCATTGCAACCCGCCTGTACCCCATGATAAAGCACATGCCGACGATGCGCGTGGCAGCAGTGATAGAGGCCGTTAAACTGAAGTGGCACTACACAATCAAGTATGGGAAAGCATGGAGGCGCAACAACGTGCTTTAAAGTTGATTTATGGTGATTGGGAGGCGTATGAGCGCTTGCGGCCATGTTGAACGCAATTAAAGCGCCAATGCAGAATGCAGATGAGTACGTGCCTAAGCCCGATGTATGGATTAATGGAAGATAGATATTTTTTCGAGCATTCTGGTGCTTTGGTCAGTGTGTCGAGGCTTTCAAACATTGTAGGCTTGTTCTGTCAATTGATGGGACGTTCCTGTTGGGCAAGTATGAGGGAACGTTGTTGATTTCTATTGGTTGTGATGCGACAACTCGCTTGTGCCGTTGGCTTTTGCTTTGGTGGAGAAGGAGGACAAATCTAGCGGGCTTGGTTTCTACGGCTTGTACGGATCCATGTGGTTGGCCCGGGAGGGAGGTATGTGTGTTGTCCGACAGCACGCCGGGATCTTGAGCGCCGTTATGAAGTGATACCAGACATTCACATGCATCATCGTTGGTGCACAAGGCACCTTGCGAGAACTTGTTCAAAAAGATGGGGTGAATGCCAACTTTGCACTTTTCGAGGAGGTATGTCGCGAGGGAGGTAAAGTCGTTTGATGAGAAGTTAGAGGAGTTGAAAACGAAACCAATGCCGAGGGTCGTGATTGGATAAGGGGTTTAATGAGAGATGTGCACAAATGGTCAAGGGCTCATGACCCATTGGGAAGGAGGTATGGGTTTATGACTAGCAACATGGCGTAATGCTTCAACGGCCGCTTAAGGGGCACGCGGATTGCCGCCACCGCAATTGCGGCGTTCACTTTCTACAAGTGTGTTGCATGGTTTGTCAACCGGCACCGGGAAGCCTCAGACATGTTAAGGGCACATGCACGTTGGCCACCTCGTCCTCACGGCTTCATTACCAAAGCGAATATGCAAGCCAATGAACAGGAGTACCACTGTTTTGACCATGTGACGGGCACGTATGAGGTTGTTGAGGGTGGAGGGACAACCGAGAATGGAGAGCTCCGAGAGGCCCGAAAGCATAAGGTCGTGATTACATCCTTCACATGCACATGCGGTGTTCCCGACAAGTTCCATTTTCCATGCTCCCACATGGTGACCGCATGTAGGGCCCGGAATGTCGATGTTGAGACCAAAATCCCGAGACTATTTAGCGTGGATGCGTTGGTGAGGACATGGGCCCCACGGTTCGAGCCATATCGTGATGAAAGCGAGTGGCCACTTTACTCGGGTCCAAGGTACATAGCGGACGCGGGGTTACGTTGGCACAAGAGGGGCAGCAGGAAGCGGTCAAGGTACAAGATGGATATGGATCGGATATCTGGTCGCACCAAGAGGGGTAGGGCAAATCCCTTCGTTGAGGACCCACAGGAGACACACTGCGGTATGTGTGGTCTAATGGGTCACAATTCACGGACGTGTCGACGTCGTTCCACTCAGGTTAGCAGCGTTAGGTCTAGAGAGCATAATTTTTACATATTTTGTTATTTTTATCACTAACGTAATTTTGATTGCACAGGATGGCGAGGTACCGGCTGGTGGACGAGTTCTACGACAGAGAGCCCCGCGGCAAGCTCACGATGATTCCCATACTGCATCCTCCAACCCATGATGATGAGAGTTGTGTGTATGTGTATGTGTATTTTATATGTGTGCATGACGATGTATGTGTGTATATATGTATGTGTATGTGTGTATGTATGATTTGAGACTTTATTGAGAGTTATTGAGAGTTATGATTTGATGTAGGTATGTATGTATGATTTGAGACTTTATTGAGAGTTATGCGTATGTGTTTCATATGTGAATGTATGTATATGTGCATGTGCAGAGACAGACAGCTCTTTGCTGTTTTCTGTAGGTTTCCGTATTACGGCGCCAAAGACTCTCGCGCCATGATACTTAAAAACGGCGCCTGTACCTTTGGCGCCACAGTCTGGCGCCAAACTTTGGTGCGCCGAACTCCAACACGTCGGCGCCATAGTGGTTGGCGCCGTGACGCTTTTATACGGCGCCAGGTTGTTTGGCGCCGTTACTACTGCACTTGCTTTATATGCAAGCTCGGCCTAGTTGTTTCGTTCCATCTGCACATACAATCTAATTGACATTCACCAAATGAATAAGCACAGCCCAAAATAACATACTGAGTGCATACACCCACATACATACATAGTCCACATACATAGTTTATAAATTTTCAGAAAATACATACGTCCGCATACATCAAACATTAAAATAACCTACTGAGTGCATCGAGGCCACTTCCCCTTCCTCTGAGCATCAGGGTACTGCTCAAGGGCTGCCTTGGCACGACGCGCTCTCTCTAGCTTCTTCTGCCTTTCTCCCTTGCGCTTTGCCGCAGCCCTCCTACGCTCCTCTTCACGGTGTTCCCTCGCGGCCTCCTCCTGTTTCTTCTCCCTTTCCCACCTCTCCTTTCGTTCTTCATCCCACTTCTTATTGGCGTCAAGATATTGTTTGTCATCCTCGCGATCGCAGATGTCGATCCACCGCTCAAAATCACAAAGCGGTGGAGGCTCCTGCAAATGTACGTATTCGTTAAACCAACAGAATTAATACGAATTCGATGAATCGACAATATAACATACCATCTTGCCGAGGACAACGGCGCCACGTGGCGGATCAAACGCCGGTTGGCGCACATCCGACCTCGCCTATATGTATCCGGATCATCCGACCGCTCCACTTTGCAAGGATCGCGCAATAAAACATCGGCACGGAACACCGGATGGAGGTGGCAAACGAGTGAAGCCCATGACAACCTAAAATGCGAAATGAATAAGATTTATAATTTTTCTCGTTTCTAACCCTAGGTTAGCTAGTTACCCAAATCAAACCCTAATCCAACTAATTTCAATCTAGAAACGGATCTATACACATTATTGCTAATACATTACGCATATCTATTGCGAATCGAACCTAAAACCGAGCCAAATCCAACTAATCTCATCTAGGGTTTCAAATTTTGCCCTACGAAATGTACCTCAACTAATCCATATCTACTGCAACAAATCAAAGGAGGAGAGGGAGCTCACCTTGCTTGCTCGGTTTGGAAGCAAAATCGCGAAAAAATTCGATGGATTGGGATGGATTTGGGGAGGGGAGAGAGGGGCGGCGGCGGCGGATGTTCTCTGCTTGGTCTGTTCGAGCAGAGCACTGAGGGGTGGGGGGGCCGGGGGCTGCGCAGGGGTTAAGTCCAACGAAACGGCGCCACTACCGTTAGCGCCGTGGGTACACGTGACGGCGCCATGTTAGTTGGCGCCGTGCTATGCCACCGTGGATCCTACGTGTCCACTCACGGCGCCGACGAATATGGCGCCGTCACGTGTACCGTGGGCGCCATGTGCATTGGCGCCGTGCTAGGGGTCCATTTTTGCAAATCTTTTCTCCAGGGGTCCATATGTAAAAAAACTTTTAAATTTTGGGCTAAAAAGCAAAAATTTTACCACCAAGTCTTCCGTCTTCTTGCCCGTGATAGGGATACTGCCCTTTCCTCCCGAGTGCCAATAACGTAGCACGGAAGTACTTTTTTGGGAAAAAAAAAAGAAGAAGAATATGCCGGAGGAGCTCAAGCAAAGCAAAGCAAGCTCACCCAGTTCTCTTGCGACTATGATCCCCTAGCATCTCTTAGGCTCTTTCCCTCGCGCCCGTGCACCACCGAAAGCCGCAGAGGCGACATGTTGCGCCGAAGAGAGAGCAGATCAGCCGCTGCAGCAGCGGCTGCTGTGGCTGCATGGCCACTCGCCCCACTGGCTCTCGCGCTCGCCCTCTTCTCGACGATGCCTCACGGCGCGCTCTCGCGGGGATTGGTGCTGCCGCCACTTCCGCCGCCGCTCCTGCATCAGACGTGCGACAACGTGCCCTATCCCTTCGGCCTCAGAAACGTGTCTCTACCCGGCTTCGCGGTAACATGCGGGCCAAACAATGAGGCCATGCTGCCGATCGGCGAGGATAGCTATAGAATCGACCACGTGTCGGTGCCGGAAGGCTTCGTCATCATCTTCGCGGGGCCCATCCGCCAGGTGTGCTACGACCGCCACGGCAGCCCAACGCCGACCACCGGGACCGGGCAGATGAGCTTGGAAAGGACGCCGTTCTCCTTCTCCAAGCGCAACAAGCTGGTGGCCACCGGCTGCAACTACAAGCTCTTTGCTAACTTCACCAACCAGCCCACCAGTGATACCAGCTGCTCAACTTGGTGCACCGGAAGCTCCAACGCCATCAACAAC
Organism: Dendrocalamus sinicus; assembly: GCA_036346575.1. NCBI lineage: Eukaryota > Viridiplantae > Streptophyta > Magnoliopsida > Poales > Poaceae > Dendrocalamus > Dendrocalamus sinicus. Next base: position 38,952 of record JAYEVI010000456.1, on the reverse strand, counting down.
AGGTCTTGCTCAGATGGGCGAGCCTGCTGCGAGGCCCCCATGCCGATGGAGATGGACGGCGCGCGAGATTTCACCTTGACGTTCGAGAGAACACCAGAGAAATTCACCGGCGAGGAGGACGGCACCTGCAGCGCTGCGTTCTTCCTCGACCAAGACGAGCAAGTCTTCACAGGCGGCGCCGACGGTTGGCAGAGGCCGCTGAAAGACGCGCTGTCGCCGACAGGTGACCGCAGGATGATCTTGGATTGGGCGATTGGGCTCGTCACCTGCGACCAGGCCCGGAGCTACAGCTTCGAGCCACCGTATTGCAACGGCAATCCATGCATCGACGCGCCCAGTGGAGCGGGCTATCGCTGCATATGTAATGCAGGGTATGACGGGAATCCGTACGTTCGTGATGGATGCGTAGGTAAGGACTTCTTTATCCATCAAAGAGATCCCCAAGACCAAAAAATGGAGCAAAATTTCGCCTGCAATTTCATATGAAAGCACACAATGGTCAATCTTCACTTAAAATCTTGTGATTTAGTCTGGGTAGATCAACAAGCAAGTTACATGGAATAAGCTGAAAAAATGAGCATAGGGAGAGTATTCAGGGGTATGCACATCCGTCCAAAAAGCAAGTAAAAGTATTCATGCCACTATTACTGTTTTAGTGTTTTTCTCTGATTCCAAATACAAGCGAGGACAGTTAAGCTTCAGTCTTTCAGACTGGATCATAGCTGAATTCAATTGCCACATACATTCCAGCGGATAGAATCCCACCTGCTTTTCTGGATAGAAATATGCTTCTCTGCTTTCTGAAATGAAGCGTTGCACTGCTGTTTAAGATATCGACGAATGCCGGAAAGGCGATCACAATTGCAGCAAACTGGCGTCCTGCAACAACACTGAAGGAGGTTTTACTTGCTCTTGCCCCGAGAACATGATTGGTGACGGTTACATGACAGGGACAGGCTGCATTTACGCGCTCGCGCCGTCTGGTAATGTCCTATGTCCAGGAACTTCTGAAAATTTAGCATAATCTTTACTTTGTCAAATAAATTCACCCTAAATGTATTCGGCTATGCATGTACCCCACTTATTAATTCGTAGAACATCAAAAGCTACAAAATGAGCTACCGTTATATATCACCTATGTCCTTCATGTAGCCAGCATATCCATCAAATTTACTTACATAAGCACTCGCATTTCTGTCTCCAAGCTCATACGGCAGACATATATGTCTATCTTATGGCAGGATTACTTCAAGTTCTCAAGCACTATAGATACGTCCAGGTTACACTTAGTACCGCCAGAATATCTAATAATGAGCGTTCTGTTCCAATGCAGGTTCCCCTATGCAACAACCGCAAGGTACGATAAACAGAGTATTTGCTCACCAGCAGTAACACAACAGGACTAAGTATCTCAACCTGAGACTATTTGTGCCAGTAATGATCTTTGGTCTATCTATTAGGTCTCGATGTGTGCAATCACCCTGAAAAGAACCCCTGCATGTACTCTAAGTACTGCATTGATGGGCAAGGAGCTGTTTCGTGCGCCTGCCCTCCAGGCATGAGTGGCGATGGCCGGAAAAAGGGAAGTGGCTGTCAAAAGCGCTTCCCTATAGATATTGCTTTGGGTAACATAACTCCTGGCATACCACATTAGATCATTTGCTTTGTTTTTTTTTTAATTTCGTTCTTCTTCTATTGATGCAATCGTCAGATAGAATAGTTTCTATTTCATTCTTCTTCTATCGATTCAATCGTCAGAAAAAATAGTTTCTATGTCATTCTTCTATTAATGCAATCGTCAGATAAAATAGTTCTCCAATGCTGGCCTACTGATATAGTATAAGCAGTACAGCTGTTATGATGGCTTATGCAAATGATAAGTGAATTACATACATAAAACATTATGAGAAGTGCTAAGGAGCACTTGAGTGTTTTTTGGATTGAGAGCATTCAAATTTTGAGGCGTTAGATATCCATCCAATAGATCCCCTATATCCCTCTCCTAAAAAAAATTGAATCTGGGACGTCGGATCTCCATCTAACGGATCCCCCTATACCCCACCCCCTCCGAAAAAAATATAAGTGCTCCGAATATGAAATATTGGATGGAGATCCAACACCTAAAAAATCTGAATACTCTCAATCTAAAAAACACTCGACACCTCCAAACATATATATATGAAGTACAACTAGTGCTTTCACGATTTATGACTAAAAAGAGCAGGCAAACTAGATTAAAAGCTAATGATAAAGGCAATTGTCAATTTACGATTGTCCTAAAGATCACCTCAATATTTGCATTTGCATGGGAGCAATCAGAAGTCATTACCATTGCTTAAAATGATACCTCCATGAACCGACCTGTGGCCGGCTGTTTTGGAGCGCTAGTAGCGTTTCCTGCCACCAGCGTTCGAACACTGGGCTCGCATGGTTCCCACCAGGGTTGAGAAAACCGGCGGTTACCGGCCGGTAACCAGAAAACCCGGTGGCAATCGGGTTTTGAAAAACCGGCCGAAAAATTTTAAATGAAGATTTGAATTTTTTGCTAATGCAGTGGGTATATTAGTTTGGGTATTGTTTTTGATATATTAGGTTGATTAGCTATTGTAGGAAGTAAAAAAAAAGGTGCTGCCATAAAGAAGTGTGTTAGTAACTTGATCATGAAACTTAGCAGAGGACCTCTTATTGTAAATCTAAGGACTTTATAACATTATTCTTTGATTTAACAATGCCCAATTCAAAATTAGATCAGTTATCGCTATTAGTTACTATACCAGCACATTTATCTTCATTTGAGAGACAATAACAATAGCACCAAAACTATGATGACTGAAGAGAAAGAAATATTGAATGACTCTTGAAGATATAGCCAACTTCTAATTCATAAAAAATAGCCTTGTAAAGTGCTATACTATTATAAATAGCCTTGTAAACAGCCATAGTAAGTCTATACTAGTATATATTTGACAAGTTCGTAATATGACCATAGTAGAGTATATGACATTAACATAGCTTAGCTTGGATGCCTCACGAGTCACGACACTTGAGGGAGAGGGCTTCATGACGTGATCAAGGTAGTAATGAGCTATTTTTACGTACAACTTCAGGTCTTATTACTTTCTTAAACACTTTCTACGTAATATTTATATCATTCGAATTTCTAATCACCCAAACGGTTTTCACCGGTTTTTTCGGTTTTTACACCGGTTTTTTTTCCGGTTACCGTTTTCAAATTCGAATTTTGTATCGCAAAATTTGACCGGTTTTTTCTTGGTTACCGGCCGGTTTTTCCGGTAATCGGCCGGTAACTGTTACCGGCCGTCCGGCGGTTTTTCCCCCGATTCCGGTTTTCCAAACCTTGGTTCCCGCCTCCCCATTCAGAGCTCCTAGCCAATTTTCAGCGCCCCAAAAAAAAGGAAAACACACGAAATCCATTAAGAAAGACGACTAACACAAATCGTACCTTTTTCATCCAATATCTGCAGGTGTAGGTCTTGCACTTGTGCTTACAATAACAACCACAACTTTGTGCTACTACTGGGCCATGAAGAAGAGAGAGGTGGGAAGAAAGAGAGCTGAGTTATTCAGGAAGAATGGAGGCTTGCTGCTGCAGCAGAGATTTTCGGTGATAACATCTCAAAGTGCAGACTCGTCAGCAAAGATATTTAGTGCAGAAGAGCTCAAGACTGCTACTAACAACTATAGTGAGAGTCGAATCCTTGGGCGAGGTGGACATGGCACAGTGTACAAGGGCATTCTTCCAGACAAGACGGTGGTTGCCATAAAGAAGTCCACATTGTTTGACGAAAGCCAGGTGGAGCAATTTGTCAATGAGATTACCATTGTATCACAGATTGATCACCCTAATGTAGTCAAGCTTTTGGGATGCTGTTTAGAGACAACAGTTCCATTGTTGGTGTATGAGTTCATACCTAATGGAACACTCTTCCAGCACATCCACAACAGAAGCACGCCTCGCTCTTTAACATGGGAAGATTGCTTAAGGATAGCCGCAGAAACAGCAGAAGCACTTGCCTATCTGCACTCCACATCTTCTATACCAATCATTCACAGAGACATCAAATCAAGCAATATACTTTTGGACGAGAACTTCATGGCTAAGATATCAGACTTTGGTGCATCAAGATCGGTCCCGTTTGATCGAACTCATGTAACAACTCTTATTCAAGGGACTATTGGGTACCTCGATCCTGAATATTTCCAAAGCAGCCTGCTCACTGAGAAGAGTGATGTTTACAGTTTTGGAGTAGTTCTTGCAGAGCTATTGACAAGGCAGAAGCCTATTTCTGTAGGCAGGCCGGAGGAATCGTGCAACTTAGCCATGTATCTGGTGATTCTATTTAATGAAGGGCGCCTACTTCAGGAGATAGAACCACACATTTTGGCAGAAGCAGGCGAAGAGCAACTATATGCCGTTGCACAGCTCTCGGTGAGATGCTTAAATTTGAAGGGAGAAGAACGACCAGTTATGAAGGAGGTGGCCTCGGTATTAGATGGGCTGAGAAGGTCATTCACCATGAAGCAAACTATCAGAAGAAAAGATGAGTCTGTACAGAAAAACACTGAACAAAAGCCCCCTCTACGAGAGGCGAGACCAATTTCCAGCCTGCACTCTTCAGAAGGAAGTACGCAATGCAGCATGGAGGCTGAAATGTTATCTTCCTCTCATATGCCAAGATAATGCTCTGAAACCTCAGAGAGAATGTGCAATATAGCTATGGAGAAAATTTGTAAAATAGTCCTTGCTATCCCAACTTTGGGGTCAGATTGTGAGACCATGTAGAGGGCACCCCATGTTTGTAATCAATAATTGACTTTTGGATTAGAGTATGTGAGAAAATTGAGTTTGGTTTTGAGGAGTTTGCAAAAGATTACTCCTTGGTCTGTCGACTTCGTTGTCTGTCTCTAGTTAGTCTGGCTGACGACTTGGTGGTCTGCAGGTGCTCTTATGATTTGGTGGTCGGCAGATGCTCTTACGATTTGGTGGTCAGCTGGATCGATTGGTAGAACGACCTTGGAGTAATCAAAACCTTCAGTGCTGAACAACTTTGTGTGATCGTAGCCTGTGAACAATGGTCGTAGCTCTACTTGGTTGTGAACGATGGTCATAGGCTGTGGTGTTCGGTAGTCGTAGAGCGTGGCGATCGATAGTCGTAACGATCGATTGCAGAAGTCATAGCCTAGTGATCGATGGTCGTAGCTTACTTCCTGGTCGTGAGTGGTAAGTCGAAGTCTGTGTGATCAGTGATCGTGGCTATCGATTGTGGTAGTCGTAGGTCGTAGCGACCTGGTTTGGTCTGTCATAGCCGGTGTGAGCAATAGTCATAACGATCGTTGCGGTAGTCGTAGCGATATGTGCGATAGTCATAGCTTGTGTTCTCCCTTGTCGTAGCGTCCGCTACATGGTCGTAGCGGCCTGCTGTGTAGTCGTAGGCTACTGTTAGGATCTCGTGGGCTTTGAGTATCTCATTTCTTGTGCATCTGAGTAGTCGTAAGTCATATCAGACCATTTGGTGGGCTGAGGCTGTTCACTGGAGTATTGGTGTTCTGATCAGGGTGTTTGTTGCTTTGTGCACATGAGGTTATTGCTTGGTTCTTTATATATCGTGTGGTGCTACGTGATGTTTTGCTTGTTGGTGTTGGTTGCAGGATTTCGGAACAAGGTCATGGTGAGGCGTGGAAGGACTGGGACTAAGCACAAGGAGGTGTTGAGGTCCAGAACGGTCAGGGAGACGTCGAAGATGATTGAGGCTGGTAAGGTGATTGCAAGCCGAGATGACGAGAAACCAAAGCGGGAATTACTGGAGGTAGACATGACGGGAAACGGCAAGGTGGACCGGGACTAGGCTCAGGAGGGGTTGAGGTCCAGACGGTCAAATATGCCGGATGCAGTCATGCGCGAGGAGAATCACGTGGTGCGCCAAGTGACTTGGGTCGTTTGCAAGCGAGGACGGTTCGGTGGGATCCGGACGCGTGAGAGGCTTGACAACAAGTCATTGGGGCCACATGTAAGCCGCTTTGAGAAGTGTGTGAGAGTAAAATCCGGTGTTAGGTGGGGTTAACGGGTTATCCCTGGTTTGGACTGATGGTAGGATCCATTAGGCCTAGGGTTTATTTGTGAGCCTATAAAAAGGGGAGAGGAGGCAAGAGTTAGTTGAGGTTGTGAGACAGACTGTGAGTTAGGTCTGATGGTGGCTAGCTCTTCCTCCCTCCATGTGTGTTCGGTTAGAGAGTGGGTATTGGCTATAGGCTTAGCTTGATCCTCCTAAAGGGAGTGGCTATGAAACCAATCATCAGAGCAATACAACAAGTTTTCGTCTACTGTTTGTGTAGTTTTTATCTGATTGAGTTGGCTTTGAGTTGGTTCTTCCTCTGTTCTTCTTATTCTTCTATTCTCGGTTGTTTCTTTCCCTTATTGATCTGTGAGGAAGTTCTTGCTTGTCTTGTTGATGATCTGACTTGTTGTGTGTTGTGGAATCATTCTCAAAGCCATCTTGACTATTCTATTCCCACGGGCATGGTTTGATTCTCTTTTCGATTTCACGGTTTCAGTTCTTGTGTGAACTCGGTGAAATCTCATAAAACTCTCAATTTGGTCGCTAAGTTTTCAATCAAATATTAGAGCAACCTCTTGAGATCTTAACCATGTTGTGTACAAAGTTTCAAGGCCAGTTGATCTTTTAATCAAAAGTTATGTGGAGTTTGGATCTTGCGGTCGTGTGCTCTCTGTTCTTCCTCTGTTCATCCCTCGCTGTTACGACCGCTTTTAGTTTCGACCATGGTCAAGATTCCAACCACATTGCATCTCTTTTCGACCAGGTTCAGATCTTTCGATCACTTCTCGTTATTCTGCTGAGTCTGAATTGAAGCAGTCGGAAGTCAGTGAAATCTTGGGTTGGAACGTCGATCGGTTTTACGATCACGTTGGTTTCGACTATAGTCAAGTTCCAGAATGAAGCGCGTTGCTTTCGACTTCGTTCAGTCTTTCGGTCGCTTCACACTGTGTTGTCGCTCGACCACGTTCAGAGCTTCTGTTTCTTGGCATTCTTCTGTTGAATCTGAACTGAAGCAGTCAGTGGTCGGTGTAGTCTTTGTCTGGAACGTCGATTAGCTTTACAACTACATTGGTTTCGACCACGGTCAAGTTTCAGACTGCATCGCACCGGTTTTGATCACGTTCACTTCTCCGACTACTTCACTTTCTCTCACTGCATGGGATTTCCAGTCGCACACGGATCCTCATTCTCTCTGGTTGGTTTTTGAGCTAAATCGATCTCGCTGTTTGTACATCATTCGTTGGCCTTTGACCTCGTTGGTTGTTTGACCACCTATTGGTTTATGACTATGTTGGTTACGACTACGTTGATCATTTTAGTTGCAAACTGGTTCCGACCACTCATTTGCTTATGACCATGTTGCCGACTGGTTCCGACCACGTTGGTTGTTTGATCACTCGTTGGCTTACGACCACGTAGCCAATTGGTTATGACACCGTTAATTGTTCGACCACTTGTTGGCATTTGATCACGTTGTTTACGACCAAGTCAGTTTCGACTGCAACTATTTTCAATCACGTTGGTTCTGGTCTCGGTGATTATCGAAACGATGATTTTCGACCACGTTGTCAACTATCGACCATGTTGTCTGCTTTCAACCACGTTGTTGAATTTACGACATACATATCATGTAAGCGTAGGAGGTTCACTGTGAATTGTTGCGACAGTGATCCTCTCATTATCTCATATATGCAACCTTCCGCTACAAAAGCAACAAGCAGCATGTCACTCAGAAGAGAAGGCAGACCAGCCTCTGCAGTAGTTGTTGTGGGCACAGGCCGCTTGGCAGGGCAGCTTTTCGCTTGCCAATACTTATTAACGGTTGATGCCAAGCCTAACGATGAGTCCATTTTACACAAAAACCAGTTACTGATCTCTGGTACCATATATAACTGCAGCTAGATATCGCTGCCTTAATATGACAACCTTACTGGACAATGGATTGAATTGATGGTCAGATGCAAGCAAATTGCAATCGGCAAAATCCGCAAACAACAAACGAGTGTCGACTGCCAACTGCCAATCAACACACTAGAAGGTCAGCGCGTACAAGGAGTGGAGTGCCACTTTAAACAGAGTACTCGAGAAATTTGACTACGTATAGGATGGTAGAATGTATGCGAGTGAAGAACTCTAGCACGTTCAATGGTCAGATTCAAAGACGCCACAAGTCTTCTGATTTCTTCCTGAAGTTTTGGTACAATCCAAGTGGGTGACTTTAACCGTCTGGTGCCATAAATCTTCTTATTTTCTTTCTAAAGTTTTGGTACAATCCAAGCGGGTAACTTTAACCGACTGGTTATAACTTACTGAATTAGCCTTCGTTTGGCATTGCAGTTGTTTTCCAAAAGCACTTATTTATTTCCATTTTTGGACGTAACAGACTAACAATTAGTTGAACGCACTTTTTAGCTCCCCTGACTAATTAGATTCCACAACGCAGCACTATACAACACCGCAGCCGCAAACTTGGCCTTTTGAGTGGATCAGATATTTTTCTTTCATGAAAATAGACCTGAAGAGATAATGAACAAAACTCACCAACAAATCCTAATATAACCATACTCTGGGTTTCTACCTGATTGGCAGCTGAACACAAAAGCAAGAGATCATCAATTTGAAACTGAAAGGTTAAAGGACCTAGCTAAAACCTTTTTGACTGACAGAGCTAACATGAGAGATCCCTGGATGAGAGTAGAATGCTTTCATCCTTGGCAATGCCATCAAGGCTCAAACTCGTCGGTGCTTCAATAGTCATCTCTCCGTGGCACCTTGACTCCCGAAGCACAGGCTCTTCTTCACTCTTCAGAACCGAGTGTTGTTTCATCAGTCTTCTCAGCGCTTCAAGTTCAACTGCGACCTCTATCATCCTTGGCCTCTCTTCACCTTTCAACCTTAAGCATCGTAAAGCCAACTGTGCAACGGTTTTAACATGTCTCATTCCAGCTTCCTCAGCTACTTGAGAATCTACAATTTCCAACAACCGGTTCTGATGGAATAATGTACTAAAATGCAATGCTAGGCCTCTCACCTCATCCATCTTAACATCAAATATAGGTTTCTCCCTTGTCAATAGCTCGGTAAGTACCACACCGAAGCTGTACACATCACTTCTCTCAGTCAATTGGTTTGTCTGGAAGTACTCAGGGTCCATGTATCCTAATGTCCCATGCACTAAGGTCGTCACATGGGTCTGATTGTAGGGCATTAGCCTTGAAGCACCAAAATCAGATACCTTTGCAGTGAAGCTCTCGTCAAGGAGTATGTTCGATGACTTGACATCTCTGTGAATAATCGGTGACTTCGTAGCTAAGTGTAAGTATGCAAGTGCTGATGCAGATTCAACTGCAATCCTTAGGCGGTCCTCCCATGACATCGGGACTGATGTATTGTGAAGATGGTGAGAAAGGGCCCCATTGCTGATGAATTCATAAACCAATAAGGGAACTTCTGTCTCAAGACAACAGCCTAATACCTGGACCACATTCTTGTGGTTCACTTGTGAAAGAATGACCAGCTCATTGACGAATTGTTCCACTTGGCTCTGATCAACACGCTGTGCCTTCTTGATTGCCACAACCATTTGATCGGATAATATGCCTTTGTACACAGTCCCAAATCCACCTCTACCAACGATGTTGTCATCACTGAAGTTGTTGGTTGCTTTGTCAAGCTCACTCGAGGTGAATATCCGCAGTGGCGCCCTCTGAGAAGACATCTGCTGCTTCAGCAACATGCCACCATTCTGCATAAAGTATCTCTGTCTTATCTTCGAAAGTTTTCTCTTCTTAATAAGCCAGTGGGTCCAGAAACCAAGAATGAGGAGAAGCAGTAGCAGCGCTAGCCCCGCAACTGCAAAAGTATAGTAAAATCTATCTTTTAGTATATATACTAAAAGTCGATAATAAGCCTCTTAGAGCTGCTAAGAAAAAAGAGAAGTATGCTAGAAATTTTCACCAAAAAAACACCTAATCCTTAATTTGGTGAATTTTGATTTTAAAGGCTTATATGTGATAGTTGATTTAGAGATATAAGATCTAGCCATCAATCTGACAGACCTAAGTTATAACGGTTTAGATTAAAAGAAATAGTACATGTCTAATATAATCCAAATTAAGATAAATTTGCAATTAAAAATAAGAAAAATTAACCATTTGATTGCCATCCAACTTCTAAAGTAGAATCCATAAAATAACTAAAATTCACAATAATAATTAAATGATAATTAGTAAATTAAAAGAAAGAGTTTATGTTAAGTACAAGCCAAATTAACTAAAATTTAGAATAAAAAACAAAATAGAATTAACAATTTGATTTACATACGAATTTCAAAGTAAACCCCTATCAAGCTAAATCTGGAATAATAACTAAAAGAAAATAGAAATTATTTTTATATGAATTTCAACCTAAAACTAAAAAGAAATCAACGGCAAGTACGCTGCAAAAACATGCGCTTTTGGAATAAAAACTAAAGGGTGATTAGATAATTGATTTGTAAACAAATTTGAAACCTAACTCCGCCTGTGTAGTTTTCTACATAGCATGTCCCAACCAGAAAAAAGGAGCAGGGTTGTGCTAGTCTCGATGAGCCAACATAAAAACAAAGCCACCCTTTCATGGCATGAAACCCAAAAGATTTTCGTTGGGACGTAACTCTCTTATCGACACACCATATCGGAACCCAGGTGTGGTGATAAATAGGCAAGGGCCGGGACGTCACTCTCTGAATGACGTGTTACGCCGGTGCCCAGATGTAGTGAAAAATGTACAAGGGTCTTAGTACTTTACTCGACAAGCGTGAGGGGCAAAGAAGCTAGCCGAGGAGAGTAGGATCTATTTGCGTGGTTGGAATGCAGGGTCCTTAACAGGCAAGTTGAGAGAGTTAATTGATATAGCGATTAGGAGATTTGTAAATATCTTATACGTTCAAGAGACTAAATGGACAGGTTAGAAGGCGAAGGAGGTGGAACATACTAGCTTCAAGTTGTAATATACTAGAATAGAACGAAGTAGGAATGGAGTAGGCATCTTAATCGAGAAGAACCTCAAGAGCGGAGTTATCGACGTGAGGAGACATATGGATATATGATTATTCTAGTCAAGCTAATCTTTGGCGACTTGGTTTTGAATGTTGTAAACCTAAATTCCAAAATATTAAAATTTGTAAACTTACACTAATTAGGCACTCCGAAAAAACTTCTGTATTAATCAAAAAGATCTAATCATCTATCTCGTTAAGCTAAGTTAGAATAGCTCAGATTAAAAGAAAGAATCCTATGTCAAGTATAATCCAAAATAACTGAAATTCAGAATAAAAAATAAAAAAATTAGCAATTTGACATCCATACAACTTCTAAAGTAACATACATAAATAACAAAAAAAATCATAATAATAATGAAATAAAATTAGCAAATTTTTAAAAAAGAGTCTATGTCAAATACAATCTAAATTAACTAAAATTCGGGGGAAAACAATAATTAGCAAATTGATTTTTCATATGAATTCCAAAGTAAATCCCCCAAAAAAACAAAATCTATCTATTATATAAGTCGATGGCATGAGTTTTACGGTTGCTAAGAAAAAAGATAAATAAGCTTGAAATTCTTGGAAAAAAAGAAAAACATCCTGCACACAACCAATGTTTTTTCTTGATCTATGGAAGTGCATATGAAGTTAATTTGCACCATGATATGCATGCACATATAGTTGGGGAACTCTTGTATAAAATTAAGATGCTAGAAATAGAATTGAAATCAAGTAATCCACACACAAACACAAACTTGTCTATAATATCTATTATAATTTGTATTCTTTTAATTGTATTAATATAGATACAACTATTGTCTCTATTACTGGAGATGCCGATTAAAAATTATAAACAACAAGTATTTCCTCCCAAATATATAATATATAATCTTTTTTTAACATGTACTACTATACATTAAAATCACAAATGAAACCAATTCTAGAAACATGGAAATTAAACCGAATAGATAACGTTCTAAAAATCTTAATATTTGAATTCTTTTATATGATATGCAACCCTTTATTTTTCGCACATAGTTCCTTTATTACCTATCACATATGTACTGTTAAATCAATTAAATATGTTTTAAAAATGATGCCCGCGTAGGTGCATGGGTCACCATGCTAGCTAGTTCACATAAATTTTTATCAGATGCAGAATTAAGCCAACTTGACATGCCTCCTCAATGAATAATCACTTCCATCACATGACAAAACAATGAGATAGGGCTTCCAACTTGCCTATTGCAATCTGCGGCGTACCAACTCCGTTGCAGCCACTTCCCTCCTTCAATCCATCGCCTCTCATTCCTGCTGGGCACATGCAGTGAAACTTGCCTTCCGTGTTGATGCACTTATGCGTGCATGGACTTTTGGTGGAGCATTCATCAATATCTTGCCAATAAACACATGAAACCAAACATATATCAGACATGGGCTGTTCTTGCCAACTATTAAGTTCAAGAAACAAAAGTTGAGGCCACTATAAGGTCCAGAATATAAGCAGGGATGTGTTTGTTACCTTGGCATCCACCAGGCCCTTGCAGGTATGGGTTCCCCTGAAATCCATCGGTGCAATTGCAGCGGTACCCAATTCCATTTGTCGAGTTATAGCAGTAGGAATTCTCCTTGCAGGCATATGATGCGGAGCGTTTTGCCTCCTCGCAGCTGCCACCATCTATGGACCACTCAAGAACAACAGGCCGGTATTGAGGTTTGTTCTTAGCTGCGTTGTTCAGGTCAACAGTAGAGAACACATAGGAGTTCTGTTCCACGATGAACGCCTCACGACATGGTAGAGTATGGTTGTACTTGCTGGGCCTGCCAAACTGCCCGGTTATGCTCGTGAACTCTAATTCCAGTTTCTTTAACCCCTTCGGCACCGGTGCTTGGCAGCAAGCCACACCAGAGCACGCACCACTAATGATGCTATTTTTGGTAGAGCAAAAGGAAGCACAGCCACCGCTATATGCACTGCTACCATTCAACAGCATGGCCACCACATTACAACCCACAGCTGTGAACTTGTTTCTTGTGTCTGAGAATGTGAAGTTGGTCCCCTCAAGGCTAAAGCTAGAGTAACTAGAGTTCCCTTCGCACTGCTGAGAAGTGGCACTGGCCAAGATGCTCACAAAACCATCCGGCAATGAGATGCTAAGAATCCCAAACACGCCGTTGTTAATGGACAGCAGCGGGACAGATCCAGATACATCACATGTGATCTCGAACCCTTGGGCCGGGAAGGGGCTCTGGCCAGCAATACCAAAAGGATAAGGGATGGACATATTGAAGCACTTGGAGGTGCTTGATTCCGTGGAATGAACGAAGGATGGAGGGAAGCATGTGAGGAGGAGCAATGGCAGGAGAAAAGGGCGAAGCATTTTCTCCTCTGTTGATCTTTGTTTGACAAGAAAAGATAGGCCACGGCAAATACTGCAATTCTTATTTATCAACAGATGGCAAGACTTAAATCATAGAAGAAGTGAAGAACCGGCTCATTTATTGGTCTCCGCTTGGGTTGTCGTTTGGTCACGTTCCTCAAGAATCCGCTAAGAACAAACAGTGGGATAGGCTCGTGGTTCATTAGTCAAACACATCGTATTCCTAGGCAGTATCCTACGGGAGGCAATTAGGCTCGTGGTCCTCTGATGCCGATACATCCTTTTCTCTCATTTAAAGTAGTATTTAAAGTAGCTTCAACCCTGTCATGCATGCATCAGGTGCAAATCAAACTAGGGATTATAGATCTAGCCGTGGTATCGTCACCTTACCTGTCGAATAGGACGCTACCCCCTTCCTCCCGACCAGGTTCACACTGTACTAAAGACAAGGTCAACGTCACTCTCGAGAAGGTGGCTCACTGCACCCGTTGCCTTAACCCTTTCACCAAGTCGACAAAGCTTTTCAGACGTCTTGAGAGCGATCGCTTGACCCCAATGTGGTTCGATCGGTTTTGAAGGCTTTCCCTCAGTCGAACTTCGCTTTGCCTCGATTACATCTCCCTGGCCGTGGACTCTCTAGCTCTACGGATAACCAAATAATAACCAAATCATTTTCTTCCGTCTAGGGCCACGTCCTGATTTGTGGAGTACTCCGTGCCTTACAGTTAATGCCTTGATGAGTCGACCACACAAGCATCGACTAATTAACCACCTTACGTTTAGGTATATATCTCCTCACCTCGAAGGCCGGCCTTCAGTGAGTCAAGAACTCCTCGCGAGGTCATATCTAGGGTGTGTTGCGTATCCAGCACTTCTGTGCACACCCACTCGCACCGCGGGTGACCCCTCTGGGAGTCTTTTAATATGCACTTCAGCGCACGTCTCCTTGCCTCGCAAGCAACTCATCAGTCCCTAATGCTTTGTGCCCCAACGTGCTCCTAGTCATCGAGTTAGTTCACCAAGCAAGGGGCAACACTCTATAATGGTTTCACCTCCATATGATACGACTCGGCATACATGGCATTCTCTCGACCAAGCTCAGCTCAACCTATCAGCATCTCCTCTGTTAGACGCGCCCGTAGGATTGATCACTTTACATCGACAAGCACTAGCACGTCACCTCAGCGCAGTGTGATTAGCCTCGAGGGCCATCCCTCGACAAAACGTAGCTTCGCATTGGGCACTCCTTGCTTCATGGGCCACTGCTCCATGAGCCGAGCACGTAGCACGTTTCTAAGCTTCTAGCGTCATGCCTCAATAGGTCGAGCAGGCAGCAGCTTAGCGCGTATCACCTCACCTTGAGGGTCGAGTCTCATCAGGCTAGTCTTGGGTATGCTCACCGGCCACAAACATCTTGGTGTATTGGCTGTCATCGATCGATCATGTCTCACTATGTCGGCCAACTTAGTGTTGCCAATTGAGCTTGTGCATAGGAATGCATACACCCTAGTCAGCTTCATGCACCTTGAAGCTCCATCGTATCTTAGACTAGCGGTACATCACGCCCATCTTGATAAGTTCACACGATGACCTGATTATCTGAGGACTCCGCGCGTCTTGAGCTAACAAGTCAGGCGCTTACTGCTACGTGTTCACGTAGGTCAATCTCTCGCACCCTGGGTTCTGTCATTCTTTGGTGACCATGCCTAAGCGAGAAGGAAGCTGTTACACAAGGATTAACTTGCGCACTGAGCATGTTCATACCGTTTTGGGAAATTATGCAACTAGGAGGTGGTGCTTGGTTTGGCTCCGATTTACTGTCAGAATGATTGCTTCACGGTGGTACGGTGACATCAGCTAGAGACTTGATAATCAGGGGACAAGAAGGCATGCATCTTTGGGTTGCTCCTCTAAGGTTCTGGGGAAAAGACGATTGATTAATGCTTGTTCAATGCAGTGTTATACTCCTTATAGGCCTTTCCTTTCGAATCACCGTCGGAAATATAAGCATTTCTGGTAAATTTCTTCCTTCAATCAAGGTCCTCTGGTCGTGCTAGGAAGGACAAATGAAAAGACACATCAGCCCAGGTCCTCTTGTCGTGCTAGGAAGGGCAAGTGAAAGACGCATTAAAACGTGTTGATTAAGTTAGCCTTTTACTGCTCCTGCCCACTCAAAGAAGTAGAAGAAAACGGTTAACGGTCGCTCCAAAGACTTGATGAGAAAGTGCCCAGCCAAGCTCCTAACAAACAGCGTGCATGAGTCATGAAGAGGTGGCATGGTAATCGGTGTGATGCCGAATTGCCGATGGTGTTGTGCAAGGCCATGAAAAGGTGGCAACACGCAGCAGTGTGGAGGTGGCATGATCGCCGTAGAGCCATGAGAGAATGAGATAATTGGGCGTCATTGGAGAGCACATGGTCGGAGAGGGTGTACTTGCCGAGGGTGACGAGGAAGAGGCTACACCATTTGTTGTAGTTTGGAGAGGCGAGATCGAGGACGACAGAGACGAGGGCCTTGATGTTGAGGACACCATACGCCTAGGCATGGAGAGAAGCAATGGTGGCGGCCTTGGAGAGGGCCAGTGCCTATGCGGCCTCCTGGTTCGTGGTAGTACCCTGCACGCGGTGCACAGTAGTGGCAGGGTATGGTCCCAAGAGCGATCGCTTCTGATACCATGAGAGCGTGGAATATTTGGGAATGAATAGAATGAAGAACTAAAGGTTACATATATATAGACCATGCCAGTCAGGTAAGGAGGCAAGTGTAAAATCATGCCAAGTGTGAAATTATGGTGGTGATCGGTTCGGCTGAAAAGCTCGTAGCTTATGGCTGAAAACACTGTAGCTGGCTGAAAAAAATACTGTAGCTGACAGAGGCTTATTTAACATAATTAAATTTAAAAAAATTTAAAAATAAAAAAAATATGTTAGCCCATTACGTATAATACAAACAAATACGGGAAAAAAAGAATCGGCAAAAAAGCTCAACAAAAAGCTAAAAGTTCAGAAAAAGACGAAACTTATGAATAGTGAAAAATAAGCCATAAGCCAAAAGCTGAAGCCGAGTTGATCAGGGCTAATACCAGGCAGATGAGGAGACAAGTATGAAACCATGTCATGCCTTAAGTATAGGCCATGAATCGAGATGTTTAACATGTTAACCGAGACGTTTAACACGAACATTTTAGGCAGGCAGATTCGCAGTTGAGCGAGCTAAACAATTTAGTTCTAGTAATTAATGTTGCATTTCTAGGCGAAGAAGACTATGGGAAAATAGGAAGTTCTTCAAGCAAACATCATATCACGCCGGCATCTAATTGCGTAGGAGGATCGGATGTACTCGTGCTGCAATCGTGTGCATATCTTCATCAGGGTATGGCATAAAACCTCAAGTTCCCGACCCTTCAGTAAGGCAGTAGGTTGCTGCATCTTCTCTTCTACTTCCGCAACACGTTTGCCAACAAACGGCCTGCAACATTGCAACATCGGTCTATGTTGATCACCATCTCGACTCTTGATGCCATCACGTCGAGGATAACGGTTACATTCAACCGTGGTTCATATCCAAAAGATTTGGACGTGGCTGCCTTGTCTGCACCACAAATTGCAGTACGAAGAGAGAGCCGTTCTGGAGGGGTTTTTTTTAATCCGATTCTGTCACAGTATGACGCACAAGGCAGGCAGGCAGTCTCGGCGAACACATCCAGCAAACTGCCATCTAGGCATCTAGCGGTGGTTCCTACATCACATCACATAGTCTGCGCCTTGTTCGCTAAAGAAGATCACCCGGCTTGCCACGGCACAGCGATGGATCACTTAGCTCGAGATGGTGCCGGTTTCAGACAATAACTGCTTAGTGGAGGTTACTGTTAGTGACACGGTTCTTCATCGCCAGACGATTGGACGAAGAAGTTATGGGCGGTTGTTCAAGAGTATAGCTGTATATGACAACTGCCTTGTCAGACAGACCTGCAATACATAAGGTTGTCGTAGACAAACTGATCGAAGTCATGTTTGTCGTAGAAGAGTCTACGACCATTGGATGGTTGTAAGACAACTTACGACTATAAGATTGTCGTGGAAGGCTCATGGTCGTGGAAGGCTCACGACTAGCAAGTGGTGGAAAGGCTCACGACTAAGGGGTGTTCGTAGATGAGCTTACGACTATATTATACTCATAGAGAGACTTATGATTATGAAGTGGTGTGAAAAGGCTTATGACCATGAAGTGATCAAGAAAAGGATGGCCGTGGAAAGGCTCTCGATCATAGAGTGGTCGTGGAAAGGCTCATAACCATTGAGCGGTTGTGGAAGGGCTCACGACCACATAGTTACGTCTCTCCTTTATAAATATAAGAGGTATACTTAAAGAGTAGAATAAAGTAATAATACCATTTACAGATAAAAAGTAAATTGAGAATTATTACATCCTTGCCAGGGCTGGTCCAAAAAAAATCTTGACCTCCAAAACCGTTTGAATTGATACCCTCAACTATTAAAAGCAGTTCGCTTAACTCTATTCCAACCTGGTTTGCCCTCACGTGGTGCCTACATATGAGTTGTTTTTTATGACGTGACAATAAGTAGGATCCTTATTGATGTAACTTCTTCCACCAGACAACTATCCTCACACATTAATGACTAAAAAAATTCATATATGCTCTCAATGGCGAGGAGCCTCCCGAACACGAGCAGCGACAACATCTCCTGGTCCTTGTCCGCTGCACGGACAAAAAAAATAAAAAAGGTTTCGCTTGCTCAGCGGCTTCAACCCTCACACGCAAAAAAAGGCATCGGCTTCCTCTCATTCTCTGGTTCTCCCTCAACTCCGGCCGAGCCAACCACTGTTGTCCACCTTCCCCATCTCACCTCACATCATCTCTACCCGACCACCAGCACAATCCAATCATTTGCGCCGCCGCTCACCAAATCCAGGCTATCCTTCCTATACTCCTCCGCCGCCGCTGATAGCCGACTCCAGAGTGCTCCCGTCGATCCCTTCCTCAACTCCGGCCGAGACCGACCACCGTCGTCCACCTTCCCCCATCTCATCCCCCATCATCTCTATCCGACCACAGCCGCAATCCATTCCTTTACACCTCCGCTCACCAGATCCGCGTCGTCCTTCCTCTGCTCCTCTACCGCAGCCGTCGTCGTCGAGCCCTTCCTCGACCCCGCCAACCCAAAACCTCAGCAGCCATCACTACATGCCATCATCGCCCTCCACTGATCCTCCCCCTCCTCATCTCACGCCATTGCACCTCTCCCAAATCCGGTCACCGAGGAGAGCCCAAGTCTCGCAACCGCCATCACCTGAATACTAGCCGAGGATTGTTGCCATGTTCTCGTTGCCTAGGTGAGAGATTCAAAACTCTATTCCTGTCAATTTGTGTTCCATCTCCTTATCATGCAAGTCATCATGTTAATTTAATTATTAGGGAAATTTTACCATCCTTGAGGGGGAAGAGGTACCAAATTTGAGCCGTTGATCACACTGATCGAACGGCTGAGATTTAGCAGTACCTAGTGGTCCAAGAGGTACAAGGTACCAAGAGGTACCAAATTTTGAGCCGTTGATCACACTGATTGAACGGCTGGATCTAATTTGGTACCTCTTGGTACCTTGTACCTCTTGGTACCTCCTCAAGGATAGGAAAACTGCTCTAATTATTATGTTCACAGCATGCCGATTCAATCATGTCTTCTTCCGCGCCTCCAATTGTCTTCACCGCCACCGTACGTCATCTTCGATGAGCCTCAGTTTGATTGCTTTGCGCAGGAGTATCCCCTCTCTAGGGGTGAAATCGGGTCGGATATGGTTGGATCTCATCTTTTCCATATCCTAACCCACATTTTCTAATCGGATTCGGGTCGGATATGGATAGTATCGAATACGAATACAAACACGGATAATGTCGGGCACAAATATGGAACAAATACGTACGAAGACGGATACGGACACTATCGGTCACGAATATTTATTCGGATATCAAGTCGATGCAACAACCATTTTATACCACATAGACAATAGCAATGCAACCATTCCATACATCCATAATGCAACAATTTACATGAATTGCTGATCTTGCACATTTTACTAGTGCATGGTGCATTAACTGATTACTAGTCTACATGAATTGCTAATCTTGCACATTTTAAACAGCATTTTGTTAGGCATAACTAGATTATCAAAGTTATCAGTTTTTCCCAAAAAGTCATGACATTACCACTTTGAGATCGACATGCTATCTAGTATCATAGTTACCATACATGATAGAACCTATAAACTGGTATTTAATCGATACAAAGTTCCCTCTTGTGAGAATGATGTGGTCAGATTCCATTATAACTATAGCAAGCTACTAACTGCCATTGTGAATGCTGAACACTTGCATTAAACTATTACTAGCGAAACTAAAGTTATCTTGCCCTATAACCAGGAGTCCAGGACTAGGTAAGACTAGATGAGTTGCTATTCTTACACATTTGAGGCAGCATTCTGTTAGGCTTAAGTCTTAACTGGACTAGCAATAGGAAGACTCATTATTATGTGCCCAGATAGGAATTTGAAGGTGGTGATCGGTTCGGCTGAAAGCCTCATGGCTTATGGCTGAAAACATCAGAGTGGCCGAAAAAGCACTCAGTATGTGATGAGAGCTTATTTAGCATAATTAAATTTAAAAAATTTTAAAAATAAAAAAATATGTTAGCCCATTGCGTATAATACAAACAAATACGAGAAAAAAAAGAACCGACAAAAAAGCTCAACAAAAAGCCAAAAGTTCAGAAAAAGACGAAACTTATGAATAGTGAAAAATAAGCCAGAAGTCAAAAGCCGAAGCCGAGTTGATCAGGGCCGAAATTTACCCATGAGAACTGCCTGCCATGGAGTTTGTTGTCAGTCCCAGCCAAAATTGAATCCAGTGGAGTAAGCTTCAGCAACCTTGGTGCAGCGATCCTATTTCCCATACGCCCACTGAACCCAGTCTTTTCTTGGTGTAGCAATCTTGGTGCAGTAATCCGGGTAATACCCGAATAGTTAAGCGGGTAATATCCGAATTTTATACCGGATAATCCGTATCCGTCGGATACCGACCTCCCAAACCCGATACCGTATCCGCCAAAAATACCCGTATTCGGATCCGATACCCGTATAAGTTTCCGGGTACCCGAATTTACGACCCGAATTTGACCCGCTTTAATACGGGCGGGCGGGCGGGCGGGAAATACCCGGCCCGTTTTCACCCCTACCCCTCTCCATTGCCTATCTTTTGACGCACATGGTTCAAATCGCGGACCTTTGTAGCGCTGTCGCTGCCTTCACCCGACCACTGTCATCGCCCACTTCTATTGTCGGTATGTCTTCGGTGCTCCAACCCCGAACCGCCATCTTCACTAGATTTCTTTCGTCGCTATCATCCCAATTTGGCCGGTCCCCATGACTCACAACCATCCAATCATCATCGATCTTCTCCACCCAAATATATGGGTCTTCTTGTGTTCTTCTATTAGGAGCGAGAGGTAGAAGAAGATGTCTCCTCCCTTTGTCACCGACGAATAGGGTCCAGCCACATTACTAGGTGTATTTTTAGTTTTTTTTTATACTGATCAGGATCCATGCTGTTAGACCATGTGGCTAGGTCTAGGTTATTTTAGATGATAAATAATTGACAACGTTGGTTATGGTATTACTTATGGTGTGTTGCTTCTTTATATGCTTGTGATAGCATGGTGATATGATAATGTTGCATGATACGCTCGTGTGAGGTATTGTGCGGATTGACTTGAGTCAAGTCGTTGACTTGTGCTCGTACACGGTTGCATGTTTATTCATGTGCAGGTGTTGCTTGAGGCGGAACATGGTCGATGACAGGACTGAAACTAGGTTCGGGTGAAACTGAGGTTTCGGCACTAAGTTCATGGAGGAACTGAGGTCCTATCGGTCAAGGATGTCATGCGGGATGTTCAGGCTAGAGAACAATACGCATGGAGATGATATATGGAGAAGATACAAGAGGTGCGGTTCTGGAGGCTTCGACACGTGGAAGGCTAAAAAAATCGGAAGCGTAAAAAGAATAAAAAAACCCATGTTATGAAGGGTTTTGGGTCTCTTGAAAAGTAATAGGCTAAAAAGTCTAGTTGAGGAAAAAAGGTCTAGGGCTAGTTAAACAAGTTGTATTAGGGTTTTAATATGTGAGAGAATTGGATGTATAAAAAGAGATATGCGTGCGGCGGCGGCCGTGGCTTTTGATATTAAAAAAGAGGTGGCTGGTTGCTCGCGAGTTGCGGCAGCAGGTTTTAGGGAGATTAAGGTGGTGATCGGTTCGGCTGAAAAGCTCATGGCTTATGGCTGAAAACATCAGTAGTTGGGTGAAAAAAGCATCAGAGTTGTGAAGCTTATTTAGCATAATTAAACTTAAAAAAATATAAAAATATAAAAAAATATGTTAGCCCATTACGTATAATACAAACAAATACGGGAAAAAAAGAACCGGCAAAAAAGCTCAACAAAAAGTCAAAAGTTCAGAAAAAGACGAAACTTATGAATAGTGAAAAATAAGCCAGAAGCTAGAAGCCGAAGCCGTGTTGATCAGGGTCATTTAAATGTCGCGTGCAATTCATGGAATTTCTGTCGTGAGATTGGAGTTTTGTTGACTGCATGCTGCAGCTCTGGCCGTGATTTTTTACAAGCATTAATTGGGGAGTTTTTTAGCCAAGACTTGATGGATCGTGGAGGTCATTGATGTGACTCACCATGAGGAGATGAATTGATGAATAAGCAATTCAGTTTTGTGCATGGTGGCCGCAGCTTGCAGAGACTTCTATTTATCTATTTGCCACCCTTACGACTCGGGTGGCAACAGATTTGTCACCCGGACCCATTGTCAGTGATTTAGGTGACTTTACATGTAAGTGACAGAGTTTCGATGTCAATCTTAAGGGTGGCAAAAAATTGAATATCCCCTTCTACGTACATAGATGCCGTGCATGAGAAGACAAGAAAAGGTGTTGGCTTGAGTGCAAGCATGATCGCACGGTCTGCATGCATACGAGCAGATTGAAATCTGGTTCATTAGCCGAGAGGTGCTTAGATCGGTAATTAGGTAAGGTTATTTAGATTTTATTTCTCTGCTGTTTTTTTTGGCATTAAGTTTTTTTGATTCGTGTGTGTGTGTATATATATATATAATAGTTAGGGCATCAAGTTTGTGATCTGAAAAGTTTGGCTGATTATTTCCTTACAGATTTTGCTTATTTGCATAATTAGGGCTTAATTCATTCTCGTCACTATCTACATCAGCGATCTTGTTTATTTTATATCTCAAGTTCTAGACCTCCGATTGACGTAATTCCAGTTGGGTTAGTTCAATAACTTTCTCTAGTTTATTCTGACAAAGTTTGAGGTTAATCGGAGTTACAGTTTTTTTTATCGAGATCAGTTTTAGTAAGGATACAGTGTTCTGTCCAGAACTTTAAACGAGGCTTAAATAGGTTTTGTGATAAAAGGGGAGTATTAAAATTTATTTTTAGCTTCCGCAATCATTCACCCCCCCTCTGATTGCCTATATTTGTGTGAATCGATCCTACACATGTGGCGGACGTTTTATGTCAAAACCACCTTAGAATGCGCGGAGGGGATAATGTGGCCTGGTTTTGTTAGTTAAAGATTGCCTATCAAACGGTTTGAGTTAAAGGTTAAAAATTAGATTTATACCGTAGTTTAGAGTTAAAAAATGAACTTATTCTTAAAATGTTCGTACGAGTATCAAGCTATTCTCCACAGGTGAGTAGTCGCATTAGAGGCAAGCCACTCTGACGCTTAGGGTCTGTTTGGCAATGGCTGCGGCTTATGTCTTTTGGCTGAAATTTTTGAATTTTGGCTGTTTACGGTACAGATTACGGAGAGACAGATACTCACTTGCGATTTTGGCTGGTACAGATGTTGGGCTTTTAACATGTAGATCGTTTAACTTGTAGATCCCGTCTTGAGAAAATACTCCGTTTAAAAGTTAGATACTATAGCAAAAGCTAAAAACCGCCAGCTTTGAAGGAAAAGAACAGGCCTTCTCCGAAGCTGTTAAGCAACAAGCCAACCATGGTGGACCTATCAGTCGCACTGGGTTAGGTTGTCATCATGCATTCGTCAATGGAAAAATAGCGTCAATTAGGCTGTGATCGTTTCGGCTTCAGCTTCAGACTTCCGGCTTATTTTTCACTATTCATAAATTTTGTCTTTTTCTGAACTTTTGGCTTTTTGTTTAGCTTTTTTGTCGGTTCTTTTTTCTTGTATTTGTTTGTATTATACGTAATGGGCTAACATATTTTTTATATATTTTTAAATTTTTTTAAATTTAATTATGCTAAATAAGTCTTTTGTCAGTTAAAATATTTTTTCAGCCAGCTACAGTGCTTTTCAGCCATAAGCCACTCAAAAAAAGCCCAAATGAGCACCACCGTATGCATTGACTCACGCACCAAGTCTTCCATCTCCTCACGCGTGATAGGAATGCTGCCCTTTCCTCCCGAGTGTCAATAACTAGACATCTCTTTAGAGAAAGTGTAAAATTGCACAGTTATTGAAAATAAGTACTGCTTGGGGGGAAAAGGAATATGCCGGAGGAGCTATCAACTATGTATCTTGTCTTTGTTAAAGCAAGAGGGTCCCAACTCCCAAGTCTCAAACTACAAGTTCTAAGTTTACAAAAACATCAAACCACATGTACCTACACGAACATTGCTTTGAAAAGAAAGGAAAGGTAAAGAAAAAATGTGGACGTCCACTCAAGCAAAGCAAGCTCACCCTGTTCTCTTGCGACAATGGTCCCCTAGCACCTCTTAGGTTCTTACCCTCGCGCCTGTGCACCACCGAAAGCTGCAAAGGCGACTTCTGTGGCTGCATGGCCACTCGGCCTACTGGCTCTCGCGCTCGCCCTGTTCTCCACGATGCCTCACGGTGCGCTGTCGCGGGAAATAAACAGGAGAATAAATTGACTAGACGAGATATGTAAGAACGAAGAATAATCACGAGCATGAGACAAATATTTAATATAATAAATTCTTTGTAAAAAAATACAGACAAACAATTGACGAAATTATTATATGAGAGAGAAGTTACATAACATTTTTTACATATTATATGTGTAGATAGCTTAAAATGTGTTTCTCTTGCTCTGCTATCTATCATAAGGTTTATAGAAGGGAATAAACAGACTTGGAATGAGTGTCTTAGACAAGGAAGAAATAAAGTCTTAGTCGAAAATACAAACAGAGATCTACTCAGAAATTGAACAACTCAGAAATTGAACAGTAATCTGTTTGGATACTAAAACAACACCCTTCTCAGGGGCGAAACCTAGCATGTCTAGCGTTGTTAAACGCTCTTATTCGGTTGTATTCTCCTTGTTTCTTAATGTAATGGCACAAAAAAAATTTGCGTGTTCTTGCCCCAAAAAAAAAAAGAAAAAGAAGAAGAAGAATCAATCATGCAATGCCACCCAGGCCATGTCTTCGCACGCTGGAGTTTCTTAAAACATTCGTACGCGGATCAAGCCACTCTCCACAGGTGAGTAGTCGCATTAGAGGCAAGCCACTCTGACGCTGAGTCGGCTGAGAGAGGCGACTCAATTGCTTCGTTCGTAACACCCCTTCTCCGAAGCTCTGATTAACATCTTCCAGTTGCGGGCGCCATCTTTTTCTGATTAACATCCTCCAGTTGCGGGCGCCATCTTTTTCTCAGTTGTCACCTATCATCTTGTTTTTTCGGTTTCTATCTTATGACTTATGGTTTATACTATAGTAACTAACTTTTAAATACAGTATCTTTTTAATACGGGATCTACTAATCGATTGTAGTAGACACTATACTAACTCAATTATACCGGTCAAAATCACACATGACTATCTCTCTCCGTATTCTCTCTCACAAACAGCCAGAATTTAAAAGTCATAAATCGCAGTCGAAAAGAATGCACCCTATATCAGTCGCACTGGGTTAGGTTGCCATCATCTATGATGCATGGACATGGTAAGGAGACAGCGAGTCCGTGTTGGACACCATGTTGGACATGGACATGGCTCCGACACAGCTCGGATACATATTTTCTGTGTGTCCAAAAATTGCCAAGCGACAAAAAGAAAATTTATTTTGAACACGTATTTACCGTGTGTCTGAATATTGTTGTGCGAAAAAAGAATTTGTATTTTCAATACGTATTGGACATATCAGAGATACGTATAGGGGCATTTAAATAAAGGTTTCTGCATGAGAGGAAGGTAGATCGTGATGTTGACCGGCAGTGACTCCATCCTTCGTCGACTGGCGGTGATCCAAATGAGTCCCATAATCTTCTCGTGCTCTTTTCTCTCTACTCCGGCATGTCAGATCTAAATATCTCGTCTCTTGTTAATGTCTCATTGGCAAGGTTGTCAGGATCGTGACACAGATCATAGTATCATACGATCTTATGATCCTACCAGAGATAGACGACATAGATCGCAATATGGATCGAAATTGGGTAATATCGCAATGAGATCGCGATTCAACTCGTAGAATCGTAAGAATCGAGTAGGATCGTGATCCTAACAACAAATTATATTAACATATAAAATTTAATATTATTTATTGCTAATTTAAGTTGCACTAGTTTATTTTGCTTTATTTTTGTTGTTTACATGTTGTTCTAAGGTAAAAAAAAAGTATTATCTTTGATGTATTGGACTTTTAGATTATTAGTTTTTTTAAAAATAATTAAATAAGTTTCAAAAGTCAACTTTAATTCAATATAACATGAATAAGTGTATTCAAATTACAAAATTAAATTAAAAATATTTAAAAATTCTACTATAGACTTGCATGTTTAGAAAATAATTCAATTTTATATAAAATATATACGCTTTTTTAAAAAAATGATAGAATCATGATTCTATAATCTGATCCCATCAGATGAAAAACGATCCTATCTAGGATCGCGATTCTGATAACCTTGCTCATTGGTCACTCCTGCTTCCTCATTAGTCATCACATTTTTTTTGTTGTTTAGTTATTTAAGTCTATATGTCAAATTTGCTGCACTAATTATATTATGTCCTACTAGGTTAATGGCATATTGGCATGATTATGATGATGTTTCACCTTATATATATATATATATATATATATATATATATATATATATATATATATATATATATATATATATATATATATATATATATATATATATATATATATATATATATATATATATATATATATATATATATATATATATATATATATATATATATATATATATATATATATATATATATATATATATTCTAATGTGAACCACACGAAAAAAATAGAAAGGAGTTCATAGTTTTTAGCGTATTTTATAAATATCTTTATATACGTACATAAAAGGAGTATGTTGAAAAAATGTACATATCACCTCTGAAAAATTGTTCATACCACACATATAGTATTAAATACTCATATACTACATATATGTGTATATATATGTATATATATATGTGTATATATATATGTGTATATATATGTATATATATATGTGTATATATATGTGTATATATATATATGTGTATATATGTGTGTGTATATATATATGTGTATATATATATATATGTGTATATATATGTATATATATATGTGTATATATGCGGGGATGTGTATATATATATGTGTATATATATATATGTGTATATATATGTATATATATATATATGTGTGTGTGTGTGTGTGTGTGTGTGTGTGTGTGTGTATAAGAAGAAAAATATGCCGGAGGACGGAAGGAGCTAAAGCAAAGCAAAGCAAGCCCACCCAGTTCTCCTGCGACAATCATCCCCTAGCATCTCTTAGGCTCTTTCCCTCGTGCCAGGGGCGGAGATGGGCCTCGGGCCGGTTGGGCAACGGCCCGAGGCCCAGAAAAAATTGCAGTGCAAAATTTTAGTAATTATACCCCCAAAAAAATTTGTATAGTAGTTGGGCCCGAGGCTTATTGTGCAGCCCGACAATATTTCCGGCCGGCTCGAGCTGTCCCATTAGTCGCGACTCGCGAGCATGCCCCCGCGGCCCACACATCCCCGCAGCCCGTCATGACTCACGCGCGGCCTACCCTAACCGCGCGGTGCGCGGAGGCACCCCTCGCCCCCTCGGCCTCGCGACTCGAGAGCCGCCTCCAGCCACCAGCCGCATCTGCATCTCCGCGACTCCGCCCGCGACGCGCCGCCCCCCGCCTCGGCGGCGGCGCGCCCTCCTCTCGCCTCGACTGCGGCGCGCCTCTCCGCCTCGGCCATGGCAGCGCTGCACCGCCCGCCCCCACCTCCTCTCCGCCCGAGCCCGCCGCCGCCTCGGTGCCTCCTCTCCGCGATTCCGCCGCCGCCTCTCGGCGGATCTCGCCTCGGCGGCGCCTCCTCGTCTTTGATTCGTCCGGTACTCTGGTGTGATCTCCGCCGGCCGCCGCGGCACCGCCCCCGGCCCCCCGCCTCCTCTCCGCCGAGCCCGCCGACCGCCTCGGTGCCTCCTCCCCGCGACTCCGCCGTCGCCTCCTCAGCGGATCTCTGCCTCGGCCGGCGCCTCCTCTTCATCTGGTGTGATCTCCGCCGATCTCCGCCGGCCCCACTGCTCACCGCCGTCCGCCGGTGCTGGCTCTCCCGGTGAGCTTCTGTGACTGTGAATTGTGATTGACTGTTCATTGTTCATACAGATTGTTCATTGTTCCCGATGAGATTCATACAGATTGTTCAATGTTCATTGTTGAACTTTTGAACTTTTGTTCATACAGATTGTTCAGTGATAGTGTGATTTGAACTTTTGTTCACTAGTTGGATGCCCGTGCGTTGCTACGGATATTCCTTAAATAGACCTCTGATGATTTTGTTTGAATTAATGTCTCACAATTAATTTTACACTGATAAAGCAAATAAGTCATTGGAAACAAGTGATTTGGACAAATTCATGTACTGAAGAAGGGGAAAGGTAATAAGTTATCAACAAAATATGTAGGACATAGTTCAAGATAACAAGATAAAACAATAAGAAACGACCAATAGATTTTAGCAATTGAAAGGAACATACATACAAAGTAACCTAAACCATATCATGTCTTGCTGGCAAAATATATCAACAAAACAAGTTTATAGCATGTCTTGCCGACAAAACATATCAACTAAACAAGTTCACACACAAAATTAAGTTAATATATCCCATTCATATTCCATCGCATTCTATGTTGGCAATCCATTTGAAATAAGACTCGACATCAGTGAACTACCAAATATCTTAACTGGACTGTTTCTTGTGCAGAATTTGGGGCATAAGAATGACCAATGAATGGGCACAAAGGTTGACAAGCTCACCGTTCCCTCAAGCATTTTTAACAGGGCCTGTTGAACACCTTCACCTGAAACATCTCTACTAAGGTTGATACTTTCAGCCTGCAAGGCTTTGAAACATCAAAATCCAAAAAATATATATATATGATGAATGCATGAGTGTACCCATAGTTCTAAGTTCTAACAACAGTACCTTCTTTGTTACTTTATCAACTTCATCAATGTAGACAATCCCTTGCTGAGCCGCAGCTACGTCAAAATCAGCAGCCTAGGGTCAAAAAGAGAAGGGTAAGAAAGTGCTTCAGCAATGCAGAGAGAAATTTCAAAGTCTAGTCATAGTTTGTAACATACTTAGTAAAGGTCTTAGTCCATCCCCTAGAAGGAACATTTTAAAACGACTCTTAAGACTTCTTATGAAGAAACATCATTTAGCTTAAGAGAGAATTATTAATCAGCTATTAGTGGCTTGGGCACAGGTTCAACAGAAAAAAAGGCAAAATGGTTACTACCTAGATCTCTTACAAAAAAGTCAAAAGGAGCTTCAACTCAAGTCACATAGCCAAACATTTGTGTCAGTACAAAAATACACGTACAAATTTCTTTATAAAAAGGTCATTATACGCTCCACTACAAGCTAAACTTTTCCAAACAGTCCTTTATCAAGGTTGCTCAAGTTGATAGTTAGGTTTGTGAACATATACATTATATGCCCATGGTTAAGATGGGCAAACAAATTAGTTTCAGTAACATAGAACAGTCTGTTAGCTAAGTCACAAGTCGATCGTACCTTGCTTAGTAACATAATTAGTAATTTGAGATGTTAGTGTCATTTAAAAATTGTCTCGTTAGATTATACATGTCAAGGTTCCATTTTTTCTTTAAAAAAATGCCTTTTATCTAAATTACTGTCTTAACATTTTCAATTTTTCCGGGCAAAAAAACCTTGTGGTCACTCATTTTATCCTCCTTTTCTTTGTATCCTCAGGAGATCATAACTCAAGAGGCAAATTTGAAGGTCATATATAGGGTATCTCCATTTTAAAGCTCATATTGTTATTTTGAATTTCAAGATTTTGGAGCTTTGCTCTTAACTCCTCCCATACAACATATGAGCTCAGCTAGAGAGCCAGACCTATATGCCTAGTTGCTTACCACTTATGCTGCCTATCAATAACCAAAAATAGATAGCTTTAGTATTTTATTTTTATGAGACCACATTCATTAATTTGTAATAGATTCTTGAATCCTCTACAGGTCAGCTATTATTATGTTAACAGGTTTTATGGGAAAAATAGGAAAATTTTAGAAGGTTCTCTGTATTATCAATCACAGAATAGAGCAAGTAAAATGGAAAGACTATAAACTTCACTATCATAACACAGGAATTGAGCAGTACCGCTAGGAGCTTATACAGAATAGATTCAACATCCTCACCCACGTATCCAGCCTACAAAACAGAGGAAAATAGTTTTAAAAAAAAGGTGAACTTCTGATCCCCAACACATGCAATTCATTAGACCAAGCTGCTGAAGTCCAACACTCTCAAACAAAAGCATTACATTTGTCACGGATCATGGTTGAGGATTTTATGCAAGAAAAAGGGAGTAAAGAAATTTGAGAGGTGTTCCAATGCTCTTCTCAAAAGTAAAGAGAGTGAATTTCAAAGCACATTGAGAGTTTGATTTGCAACCACCCACTACTCCAGTACTAATAGGGCTGCTTCAATATTTGTGCAATTTTCTTTACGGGGAAACATAGAAGCAGTGAAGCACTACTCAAGAAATTTATTATACTCCTTGCCAAATAGACCACCTTAATTTGACAGATATAGGCATAGCCTCCTTGCCAACAAATATTTAAGATACATATGAATTATCCTTTGCAACCCTCATATCAAAAAAACAAAAGATTAACAAAAAGTGCACCAGTAAGTATAACCGAACATACAGTTCAAATCTACAATTTATATAACCCAAATAAATAATATACTCAAAGAAAGATCTAATACTCACGAAAGCGGTCATGTCAGCAGTGCTTTGTGCTGAGCCGTCCGAATCCTGTTCAGCCTGCAGTAAACAAGGGAAAGGGATGGAATGAACAAACTCGGAAAACCTAACCACAATACGCAGGCCAAGAAACCAACTGCAAGTACACCATACGCATCACAATTCACAAGTAATAATCCTAAAACAACAAACAGGAAAAACTAAAATGAAAATGAAAAATCATGCACAATATTTTCTCTTTTTTTTAATTTCATAAATTTTGCATATGCTCATAAATCTTGTTAAGATCATTTCCAACATCAATATCACTGTCCAATCTGGAGAGTTTCACACTGAGGTGATACTTTGTCTAGAAGTCTTATTTTATACCAGGAACCGTTCCTCTCCTAACATTTTGTATCTTGTAGGGGCTACTGCCTAAAGCAAAATTCCATGTCAGTTATAGAGGTAAACCACTAATCAAGGCTTTGCAACAGGTTAAGCTTATCATACCCGGATTTTCTTTTGGGTAGCGCTATAGCATTCTAATCAAACCAGGAATATTGAAGGAGCAGCCTTTGTTCTTCCAAAAGGAAAAATCTAAATATTTACTGTTGCAATTGGGGCCAAATGGGTTTTCCATCCCCTACCACAAGTATTGCGCAATTACTATGCGGAGTATTGCACAGCACATGAATGCAATATCATTACCCAATAACTTTTGTCCTTGGCACGATTACTATTTAGAGTATTTTTCAACAGGTTAATAACATTGGCAGTGATCAGTATTTGCTACAGCTAAGGTTCTTTTCTCATAACTTTTTGTAATGTGCATGATATATACGTACTTTTTATTTGTCAATTAAAATCCTAGACATAGCTGATATATATGTATTTTGCCTAGGACATCCTTTTGCGCATAACAGAACCAGAACCACAAACAGGCAAAGCACGGAAGAACCGGCGGAAAATGGCAGCAAACGTTTCTTGGAGCTGTTCGCAAGGATCCGGCCGGCGGCAAGATTCGCCGCAAAATTCACAAACTGCGCTCGTGGGTGACAAGAGTAGGGTCGTGGGTGGCATAGGAGGAGGGGAGGGTCGCTGACCTTGATGGGGATGTCACCGGAGTTGGGAGTCGCCATTGCCGCCGGAGCGAGATCGGGATGGCGTGCCGCTGCACGGGGGTGGGCCGCACGTACTTGCACCGGCGGATGTTTTCGTTGAGCGCCTCCCCGAGGTCGATCTCCGCGAACGTGCCCACGGGCCGGGGCACGTCTCGGCCGCTGGTCTCGACGGGGATGTCCTCGTACGCGTCGAAGTTGATCCCCGTGTTCTGGTGCTCGTCGAACACCCCGGCGGGCTCCTCGGCCGCTGCGTCCTCATTCGCGAACGGGTTCGGCTCCCGGTCCCACCTCCCGGGGCGCAGCCTCCCCCCGCCGCCGCCGCCGCCGGGGCGGCCCGCGGGTGAGGCACGCGGGGCGGGGCGGAGGACGGGGAGAGCGGGCGCGGCGGAGGAGCGGTTGCGGAGATGGGGAGGGACGAGGAGCGGGCGGGGCGGGCGGCGGGCCGTTGGATGCGGCGGTGCGGAGGGGTGGGGGAGGAGGCGGCGACGGCGGAGCGGAGGGGTGGGGGAGGAGGCGGCGGCGGCGGAGGGGTGGGGGAGGAGGTGGCGGCAGCGGAGCGGAGGAGCGGGGGAGGAGGCGAGGGCGGCGCGGCGGCGGAGAAGGGAGGGGAGGAGGCGAGGGGCGAGGGTGGCGCCGCGGCGGAGGGAGGGGAGGGCGGAAGAAATGAGGCGGGGGGGTGGGAAGCGACGGCGGAGCGGAAGGGTGGGAGAGGCAGCGCAGCGAGCGGAGGAGCGGGGAGGAGGCGAGGCGGCACGGCGGCGGAGAAGGGAGGAGGAGGCGAGGCGAGGTGGCGCCGCGCGGGCGGAGGAGGCGGAAGAAATGAGGCGGGGCGGGAAGCGGCGGAGCGGAAGGGAAGGGGGAGGCGGCGGCAGCGGAGCGGAGGAGCGGGGGAGGAGGCGAGGGCGGCGCGACGGCGAGAAGGGAGGGGGAGGAGGCGAGGTGAGGCGGCGCCGCGCGGAGGAGGAGGAGGCGGAAGAAATGAGGGGGGGAGGGGGCAGCGCACAGATTCGGGGTGTGGAGGGGCGTACGGATTCGAGGTGGGGCCCACATGTTAAAAAAGGCAAGTGTAGAATGCACCATCACCTTAAACTACTTCTTTTAAGGAGTAGAGATACTTCATACATATTGTTCAGTACTAATTATGCAAAAATTACCTTGTACTTTCATTATACCTCAGTACTAATAATATTTGATATTAGTTATAAACTTATGTCCTCTTTAGTTTTGGGCCCAAGGCTCCAATAAATCTTGGCTCCGCCACTGCTCGCGCCCGTGCACCACCGAAAGCCGCAGAGGCGACATGTTGCGCCGACGAGAGAGCAGATCAGCCGCTGCAGCGGCGGCTGCTGTGGCTGCATGGCCACTCGGTCCACTGGCTCTCGCGCTCGCCCTCTTCTCCACCATGCATCACGGCGCGCTCTCGCGGGGATTGGTGCTGCCACCACTGCCGCCGCCGCTGCTGCATCAGACGTGCGACAACGTGCCCTATCCCTTCGGCCTCAGAAACGTGTCTGTACCCGGCTTCGAGATAACATGCGGGCCGAACAATGAGGCCTTGCTGTCGATCGGCGAGGATAGCTATAGAATCGACCACGTGTCGGTGCCGGAAGGCTTCGTCATCATCTTTGCGGGGCCCATCCGCCAGGTGTGCTACGACCGCCACGGCAGCCCAACGCCGACCACCGGGACCGGGCAGATGAGCTTGGAAAGGACGCCGTTCTCCTTCTCCAAGCGCAACGAGCTGGTGGCCACCGGCTGCAACTACAAGCTCTTTGCTAACTTCACCAACCAGCCCACCAGTGATACCAGCTGCTCAACTTGGTGCACCGGAAGCTCCAACGACATCAACAACATGTCTTGCTCACATGGGCGAGCCTGCTGCGAGGTCGACATGCCGATGGAGATGGACGGCGCGCGAGATTTCACCATGACGTTCGAGAGAACACCAGGGAATTTCACCGGCGAGGAGGAGGGCACCTGCAGCGCTGCGTCCTTCCGTACTGCAACGACAATCCATGCATCGACGCGCCCAGTGGAGGGGGCTATCGCTGCATATGTAATGCAGGGTATGACGGGAATCCGTACGTTCGTGATGGATGCGTAGGTAAGGACTTCTTTATCCATCAAAGAGATCCCCAAGACCCAAAAAATGGAGCAAGATTTCGCCTGCAATTTCATATGAAAGCACACAATGGTCAATCTTAACTTAAAATCTTGTGATTTAGTCTGGGTAGATCAACAAGCAAGTTACATG
The DNA here is from genome assembly GCA_036346575.1 of Dendrocalamus sinicus. Lineage (NCBI taxonomy): Eukaryota > Viridiplantae > Streptophyta > Magnoliopsida > Poales > Poaceae > Dendrocalamus > Dendrocalamus sinicus. Next base: position 4,769 of record JAYEVI010000456.1, on the reverse strand, counting down.
GAATAAGCTGAAAAAATGAGCATAGGGAGAGTATTCAGGGGTATGCACATCCGTCCAAAAAGCAAGTAAAATTATTCATGCCACTATTACTGTTTTAGTGTTTTTCTCTGATTCCAAATACAAGCGAGGACAGTTAAGCTTCAGTCTCTCAGACTGGATCATAGCTGAATTCAATTGCCACACATTTTGGCAGAAGCAGGCGAAGAGCAACTATATGCCGTTGCACAGCTCTCGGTGAGATGCTTAAATTTGAAGGGAGAAGAACGACCAGTTATGAACGAGGTGGCCTCAGTATTACATGGGCTAGGAAGGTCATTCACCATGGAGCAAACTATCAGAAGAAAAGATGAATCTGTACAGAAAAACACTGAACAAAAGCACCCTCTACGTGAGGCAAGACCAATTTCCAGCCTGCACTCTTCAGAAGGAAGTACGCAATGCAGCATGGAGGCTGAAATGCTATGTTCTTCTCATATGCCAAGATGATGCTCTGAAACCTCAGAGAGAATGTGCAATATAGTTACGAAGAAATTTTGTAAAATAGTCCTTGCTATCCCAACTTTGGGGTCAGATCCACTTCTAGTCTTTAAACCTTTGAACCGTGTTACTTTTGTCCCTTAAATCCGGTGAGTGCGCATGAACAACTAGTCAACCTAATTAGTAGCATTCAAATTACAGGTGCCATCTTGTCACCCATTAATCCCACGGGATTAGGTTGTCATTGTGCTGTTTGTCCATGGATCCCAAGGGAAAGTCAGTTGATTTTAAGTTTTTAACTTTATGCATTGACTCGTCTCATTCCAAGTCTCTAACTACACCGTGATTAGAATGTTGCCTTCTAGTAATAATTGATATGCGATGACAAAGTAATGCACACACATATCATGTAAGCATAGGAAGTTCACTGTGAATTGTTGCGACGGTGATCCTCTCATTATCTCATTATCTCATATCATGTAAGCATAGCAAGCAGCATGTCACTCAGAAGAGAAGGCAGACCAGCCTCTGCAGTAGTTGTTGTGGGCACAGGCCGCATGGCAGGGCAGCTTTTCGCTTGCCAAAACTTATTAACGGTTGATGCCAAGCCTAACGATGAGTCCATTTTACACAAAACCAGTTACTGATCTCTGGTACCATATGTAACTGCAGCTAGATATCGCTGCCTTAATATGACAACCTTACAACACCGCAGCCGCAAACTTGGCCTTTTGAGTGGATCAGATATTTTTCTTTCATGAAAATAGACCTGAAGAGATAATGAACAAAACTCACCAACAAATCCTAATATAACCATACTCTGGGTTTCTACCTGATTGGCAGCTGAACACAAAAGCAAGAGATCATCAATTTGAAACTGAAAGGTTAAAGGACCTAGCTAAAACCTTTTTGACTGACAGAGCTAACATGAGAGATCCCTGGATGAGAGTAGAATGCTTTCATCCTTGGCAATGCCATCAAGGCTCAAACTCGTCGGTGCTTCAATAGTCATCTCTCCGTGGCACCTTGACTCCCGAAGCACAGGCTCTTCTTCACTCTTCAGAACCGAGTGTTGTTTCATCAGTCTTCTCAGCGCTTCAAGTTCAACTGCGACCTCTATCATCCTTGGCCTCTCTTCACCTTTCAACCTTAAGCATCGTAAAGCCAACTGTGCAACGGTTTTAACATGTCTCATTCCAGCTTCCTCAGCTACTTGAGAATCTACAATTTCCAACAACCGGTTCTGATGGAATAATGTACTAAAATGCAATGCTAGGCCTCTCACCTCATCCATCTTAACATCAAATATAGGTTTCTCCCTTGTCAATAGCTCGGTAAGTACCACACCGAAGCTGTACACATCACTTCTCTCAGTCAATTGGTTTGTCTGGAAGTACTCAGGGTCCATGTATCCTAATGTCCCATGCACTAAGGTCGTCACATGGGTCTGATTGTAGGGCATTAGCCTTGAAGCACCAAAATCAGATACCTTTGCAGTGAAGCTCTCGTCAAGGAGTATGTTCGATGACTTGACATCTCTGTGAATAATCGGTGACTTCGTAGCTAAGTGTAAGTATGCAAGTGCTGATGCAGATTCAACTGCAATCCTTAGGCGGTCCTCCCATGACATCGGGACTGATGTATTGTGAAGATGGTGAGAAAGGGCCCCATTGCTGATGAATTCATAAACCAATAAGGGAACTTCTGTCTCAAGACAACAGCCTAATACCTGGACCACATTCTTGTGGTTCACTTGTGAAAGAATGACCAGCTCATTGACGAATTGTTCCACTTGGCTCTGATCAACACGCTGTGCCTTCTTGATTGCCACAACCATTTGATCGGATAATATGCCTTTGTACACAGTCCCAAATCCACCTCTACCAACGATGTTGTCATCACTGAAGTTGTTGGTTGCTTTGTCAAGCTCACTCGAGGTGAATATCCGCAGTGGTGCCCTCTGAGAAAACATCCGCTGCTTCAGCAACATGCCACCATTCTGCATAAAGTATCTCTGTCTTATCTTCGAAAGTTTTCTCTTCTTAATAAGCCAGTGGGTCCAGAAACCAAGAATGAGGAGAAGCAGTAGCAGCGCTAGCCCCGCAACTGCAAAAGTATAGTAAAATCTATCTATTATATACTAAGAGTCGACAATAAGCCTCTTAGAGTTGCTAGAAATTTCCACAAAAAGCCAAAACACCTAATCTTTAATTTGGTGAATCTTGATTTTAAAGCCTTATATTTGATAGTTAACGGTGATCATTTGGGCTTATTTTTTGTGGCTTATGGCTGAAAAGTACTGTAGCTAGCTGAAAAAAACATTGTAACTGACAGAGGCTTATTTAGCATAATTATATTTTAAAAAATTAAAAAATATGTTAGCCCATTACATATAATACAAACAAATACGGGAAAAAAGAACCGGCAAAAAAGCTCAACAAAAAACCAAAAGTTCAGAAAAAGACGAAATTTATGAATAGTGAAAAATAAGCCGGAAGCTAAAAGCTGAAGCCCAACCGATCACCCCTGACAGTCCTGAGTTATAACGGTTCAGATTAAAGAAATAGTACATGTCAAATACAATCCAAACTAAGATAAATTTGGAATTAAAAATAAGAAAAATTAACCATTTAATTTCCATATGACTTCTAAATTAGAATCGATAAAATAACTAAAATTCGCAATAATAATTAAACGATAATTAGCAAATTAAAAGAAAGTGTTTATGTCAAATACAATCCAAATTAACTAAATTCAGAATAAAAAACAAAATAGAATTAACAATTTGATTTCCATATGAATTTCAAAGTAAACCCCTAAAAAGCTAAATCTAGAATAATAACTAAAAGAAAATAGAAATTATTTTTATATGAATTCCAACCTAAAACAAAAAAGAAATCCACGACAAGTACGATGCAAAAACATGCGATTTCGGAATAAAAACTAAAGGGTGATTAGATAATTGATTTGTAAACAAATTTGACACCTAACTACGCCTGTGTAGTTTTCTACATAGCATGTCCTAAACTAGAAAAAAGGAGCAGGGTTGTGCTAGTCTCAGTGAGCCAACATAAAAACAAAGCCACCTTTTCATGGAATGAAACCCAAAAGATTTTCGTTGGGATGTAACCCTCTTAGCGACACGCCATATCGGAACCCAAGTGTGGTGATAAATGAGCTAGGGTTGGGGCGTCACTCCCTTAGTGACGCGTTACATTGGTGCCCAGATGTCATGAAGAATATACAAGGGTCTTCGCACTTCACTCGACGAGTATGAGGGGCAAAGAAGCTAGCCAAGGAGAGTAGGGTCTGTTTGTGTGGTTAAAATGTAGGGTCCTGAACAGGCTAGTTAAGAGAGTTAGTTGATATGGCGATTAGGAGATTTGTAAATATCTTATACATTCAAGAGACTAAGTGGATAGGTCAGAAGGCGAAGGAGGTGGAACATGCTGGCTTCAAGTTGTGGTATCCTAAAACAGAATAAAGTAGGAATAGAGTAGGCATCTTAACCGATAAGAACCTCAAGAGTGGAGTTGTCGACGTAAGGAGACAAAGGGATATATGATTATTCTAGTCAAGCTAATCTTTGACGACTTGGTTTTGAATGTTGTAAACCTAAATTCCAAAAATATTAACATTTGTAAACCTACACTAATTAGGCACTCTGAAGAAAGTTCTATATTAATCAGAAAGATCTAACCATCTATCTCATTGAGCTAAGTTAGAATAGCCCAGATTAAAAGAAAAGATCACATGTCAAGTACAATCCAAAATAACTGAAATTCAGAATAAAAAATAAAGAAAATTATCAATTTGATATCCATACTGCATCTAAAGTAACATACATAAATAACAAAAAATCATAATAATAATGAAATAAAATTAGCAAATTTTTAAAAAAGAGTCTATGTCAAGTACAATCTAAATTAACTAAAATTCGGGGAAAACAATAATTAGCAATTTGATTTTTCATATGAATTCCAAAGTAAATCCCCGAAAAAAACAAAATCTATCTATTACATAAGTCGATGACATGAGTTTTACTGTTGCTAGGAAAAAAGATAAATAAGCTTGAAATTGTTGAAAAAAAAGAAAAACATCCTGCACACAACCAATGTTTTTTCTTGATATATGGAAGTGCATATGAAGCTAATTTGCACTGTGATATACATGCACGTATAGTTGGGGAACTCTTGTATAAAATTAAGATGTGAGATGCTAGAAATAGAATTGATATTAAGTAATCCACACACAGACACAAACTTGCCTATAATATCAATTATAATTTGTAT